>CM041781.1:83146596-83396695 GCA_023374045.1 Limonium bicolor | reverse complement strand
AGAGATCCCACCACCAATCCCGGATGAAGAGCGGGATAAGAAAAGAAAAACATGCATCCTGGTGGACACTCAAAAATACCATCGAGTCATGCTTTGGATCTACTCCTCATAACCACCCCCAGGATCGATCTAACGACAAAGCGTCTAGCCAAAGACGTAAAGAAGGGCAGCTTGCCGGGAGGCAACCCGGACGAACTTATTTTTATATGCTTTTATGCTGTTTAATTTTCAGGTTCCTTTAATTTTGTTTTTGCTAACTCTTAACCCCGTTTATAGTATGGTTGCTTCTAGTGTCTTATGCAGGTGCATTTCATGTTACACCGCAACCAAGCTACGCTACTTGAGGCTGAAGCTCAAGTGTGGGGAAGTCCTTAACACGCAAGCAAAAATAATCTCAGGGGAGTACCAGTTCTTTTCATTATGCTTTTATTTAAATAAAAGATGCAGAGGAGAGTTTATGTGCTTAAATGATATTCGTGAGCTTCGTGTTCTATCTTTTTATCACTTACCGAAAAGGCCTTCTGAAGCCTTCCCTTGTTTTTCTGGTGAAACAATGAGGACATTGTTCAATTAAGTGTGGGGGAGTGTGCCCTTTTCGGTGACATTTTTTTGCTAAAATGCTTAATCTCTCTGCTTATCTTGCGTTTGTTCAAATTCAATATCGTGGACCCTTTATATGTGGGTTGTTCTCTTTAAGAATAAATACTGTATGAATTGTGGGATAAATGGTACAAAAAATGTACAAAAATTTTAAAATTTTGATTACTTTTGAGGAGCATTTTTATGCGGTGTGACCAAATGATCTGAAAATGGATGATTTGTATTACTCAGGGGTTCTTTCTGTCTTCTTTCTTAGGGATTGCTAAGGGGTGCTTCTCTGTCAAAATAATATATATAAAAAATAAATAAAGGGACTTGCGAGACACCATTGGTAACCAACAAAGAGAGTTGAGTGTTCTTTAAAAACGAAGGCTTAATGCCTACATATTATCTTTCATCTCTTATGCAAAAGTGAAACAAATGCATAATTCTATTTTTCATTTTGTTTTCTCCTCAATGCCCATTCTTGAGAGAAGTTGGCCATGGTAAAAGTTCTCAAAGTCACCTTAACTCAAGAAGCATTGAAGTACTCCGGATCATACCCGAAACTCTAATTTTTATTTTTCCCTGAGTACACCTATGCCACCAGTAGGTGATGGATCACACTCCTCTATAAGTTTGAGATCATGTACTATTGACTTTTTATCCTACCCTTCATAATAGTATTGTTAATATTGAGCATTCCCTACTTGTTTGGGTACATGGTTTGCTTGAGGACAAGCAAAAGGTAAGTGTTGGGGTGTGATAAGTGTCTAAATGAGCATGTTTTATAGTGTGTATTTCATATATCATATTCAGCACTTTTCTGCTCATTCTCACTTATCGTATGTTTTTCCTCTAGTTTATGTTTTATGATTATCTCACAAATTTATTGGTTTAAACATGAGGAAAAGCCAAGCTAGGAGCAAAGTACATGAAGAGACGAACGCATAGAAGCAAGACGGCTCAGAAAACGGAGTCCAAACGAAGAATCTAGAGCCGGTCAAAAGTTTGGAAGGAAAATTAGGTGTCAAGGTTGTACAACGCCCTACAGGGCAACCGCCTAAGTAGAGGCGGACACACCAAGTCACAGGCAACCGCCAACTATTGGGCGGTACTGCAGGCGGGGACACCAGGGCAGCAACCGCCTATAGTGGAGCGGTACAGGAGGCGGACACACCAACTTGAGGCAACCGCCTGATTGTGGGCGGTACACAGGCGGACAAACAAACACACCGCCCAAATTGGAGGCGGACAGGAGCAAAGGCAGAGGCGGACGTGAGGGGGGTCGTGACTGTAATCAGTCGCGACCAGTTTTCTTCGCCCGTCTTCGCCGTCGTCTGCAACTTGCCTCCGCTATCCATACTCCCGCACCGCCTACCTTATTTCCTCACGCGTCTCAAGCTCATGTCCCTGCCATTAATGAGCAGTAATACTAGAGCAATCAACTGCAATCAAATTCGTACGGATCTTCTTCTCCTCTGCCTCTATATAAACTCATCCACCAACACCATAAACACAACACGCACGACGGGAGTCTGAAGAATATTTTCACCACACTCATCCATTCGCTTCCACTTATTTCCTCCCGTAACACAACAACATTCCACACTCACGCAGTAACAAAAGAAATAGAAGAGCAGCAGTACGAGCGAGAGCAGACCAGTTTTTCCTCTGAATAATGTCAAAATCTGTCTGTGCTATCTTCTTATCTCCGTTAATGTTGAGTAATTTTCTTTTTGTATCCTAGGATGGGGATTTATTTCTAATATTACGTAAACAATATTATCACCTGTCTCACTTGTTAAACTTGTTTTAATTCCTTTCAACTAATATTGCTAAATGCTTTGCGCGACAAACGACTGCATTTATTTGGTAACTATCAACATATGATTTTGAGATAGTCTAGGTACCACAAAGGATTAATCTAGTATTTACACTCCGGACTGAGCAGGGAAAATATTAAGGCTATTATTAAGAGTTCGTAACTGACAATTATTAACTCTAATAGACAATAAATAATTGAGACATGGTTATAAATATGTTTAAGTAATTTAGGAATTTCCCCCGCTATCCTAGGATACATTCTTCCATCCACATCACTTAATTCCCTTTTTACTGTTTTTATTATTTCTGATACGTCCAACAACAAATCAAGCTTGCCTCCGGCAAAACCCTTTTTACAGTTTTTAAGTAACTACCAAGACTAGGATAAATTGAACAAATCTCCCTGTGGATACGACACTTGTTTTACTAACTACGACCGGGATTTGTTTGCAGCCCGACGTTATTTTGAGTTTTTAATTTCTTTTCTTTTAATTTTACACCAGTTTAACCACTCAGAAAATAACCTTCTGCAAAGGCAAGTATGTGGAAATTAAGTGGTTAAGATATTGTCATTTAAGGGCCTAAGAGCCAAGCATTTTAAGTTTAAGCAATATATGATGATGTGGGGAAATGGTGTGGTAAGTGTTGTGGTGAGAATTTGGGTGATGTGGTTGTTTGATGGAGAAATATCATGGTTATGGATGTACTATATACTAGAGAACCCATGGGCAAAAATTTAAAGGAGAACTTAAGTGTTTAAAATATTTAAGAGTTTCATGACTAAGGAAGTAACTAGGAAGTTTTAGAGGTTGTTCGATGAAAAAGGGTGAGTTTAAGGTGTTTAATTGAGTATAATGACTTAGGCATTCTATGAAGGATTAGAAATCAGAGAATGTATTTGAGTATTTAGGCTTAGGAAAATGTTGATAAAAACTAGGTAAGGAAACAATGTGTTGATGGATGGAAGTTTAAGTTGTGAAGGAACATTAAGAAAATGCATAAGAGAGTTTTAGATAGTGAAAGATGCTTGGGAGATGATGTTATAGTGGTGAGGAAAACATTTGGCATAGTGGTTACATTAGGTATGAACCACCACCTAGAACCTAGAGGAAAACATTACAAGTGTAAGCATTATTACAAGGAAAATGCATAATGACTAAGGTGGATCTTGGTGAATGATTTAATGTGTTTAGAGGAGGGCTTAAGGTGTATTTGAGGTGCCCAAATGAGGTTATAACATATTAGAATATATGAGGAGAAGTTTGGAGTTGAAAGAGAATTTAGAAACAAGGTTCTGGAATCGACCGAACATAGGACTGGACTTGGCAAGTTCGGTCGAGCTTAAATTTCCCTCGGGGAAACTCTCGGGAATGGACCGACCTTGGGGACCGGACTTGCAAGGTCGGTCGGGGTAGAATTTTCAAACGGTGAAGTGTTCTGGAATGGACCGACCTTAGGTAAGGTCGGTCGGAAGTTCGGTCGGACCTAAAAATAATAAAAAAAAAATTTGAGTTCTAAGAATGGTAATAGGTAATAAGGTATACCTTTGGTAGGGTGGTAATGATTAGGACCCTAAGAACTTAAGGAACTAAGTTAAGTTAAGTATAAGTTTTAATGTTTAAAGTTAAGTTTGTAAGCTAAGTGGCAAAGACTTAAGAGGGTATTAAATGGGAATCTTTAGGGACTAAGTGAGTTAAGTAAGGTGCAAATGACTAATGACCTAAAAATGAATGAATGATTTAGGTTTGTGAGTTGGGACCCCGAAGAAGGTTAATCAAACAACGATCGACGGTGAACGGTACAATCCTTCTTGTGACCTGCTTGCTAACGAGGTGTCCCTCGGCTTGTGTTCTATCTGTTTAATTGCTATGACTAAAACAAGATAAAGCATGCGATCGGTTATATTTGTTCTCGTTGTGTTGTGTTATCCTTACACTAACCCGAGAGACTTGAGATGGTTACTAACCAAGTTTAGTACTTACTGAGTTAAGAATATGAGTTAAGTTTGATGGTTGTTGGTTAATGCCCGCTAAGGCTTAGCTAGCACATGGTGATTAAGATGTCTACTAACTGGAACTTGAGTGAGGAAACCCGGGACCGATCTCCGGTCATGCATGCTAAGGAAAAAGGGGGACGGTATCTGAATCAGATCCGCCCTCCGCTTAAGGACTTGTCTTCGGACTTGTAGCCTAGGGCCGGTTGCCGGCTCAGCTACGCTGGACTCCCGTCCAGAGTAGGTGGCATTAAGATGGTGCGGTGGGATCACCTAAATCCCAGGTTTGAATTAAGTTACAACCAATCCCTTCCAGGAAAGGTTTGTATACTGAGATTAAGATTAAGATTAAGGTAAGGTAAGGAACTGAGATTAAGGAAATGAGGACTAAGGAAGGGGTTACTAACCCACTTGATAAGGGAACGCTTGAGTCGTTCATTCTTTGTGAACCATATATGTTCATCTGTGGTTATTGTTATTGCACTTCATATTATGCTTGTGTATGTAATCAATTTCCATGCTATCGACAATTAGTCGTCGTAGCCCCGTTAGCTTGGGGGCCATGAGAGGGTGTACCAGCATTCGTGCTGACCCCCTCGGGGGCTATTTTTACACTTGCAGGTAAGAGACCCATGAGGACGCACTACGAGAGTAGAAGCGGTTAGACTTAGGGTGGGATGTTTATTTTGAGTTCGGGTTGCGCCTGCGCACCCGACTGTTTATAATAAACTGATGTAAGATTGAGATTATGTTTATGATACTTGTACTCGGTTGGTTATGGTATTGTAGTTGGTGATGTTTTGAGTTGGATAAGTATTTTGGATAAGTATTGTAAATGTTAAGGCCGGTATATTCTAACGATCAGACCGTGGCAAGGTCCAGGTGTTATTTATTTCCGCTGCGACGTATTCGATTAAGTGTTCAGTTTTGCGATAACCACGAATGGCTTTGGATGGGGTGTTACATCCCCAGCGCCATTACTACTATAAGCACTGTGGGAGAGACCACCCAGGTGTTGACTGCAGCGGCAGCAATGTCCAGTGCTGCTACTGCAAGAAGATGGGGCCTCGTGACTTCGAGTCCTACTCAAACCGACAGCAAAAACTACAAGGCACTGAAGATCGCTAAGAAGACCTCAGCTTGGGGATCTAGAGCACAACGGGGTGGCCAAGTTGGCCAGACATCTTCTGACATGCGCTTCTAGAAAGGGAAACGAGTTGATCAGCGGCGCGGCACCTTGAATTCCACGGGAACCTCGGGCGCTGAGGCGGGGGCCCAGCACGCTACAGGTAATCCTCATACCCGACTGTTATTGTTTTGAAACAATGTTGTGTGTTAAACGCTTTGAAGCATGTTCTATGTATTAAGTACCCACTTTAGAAGTAACTTACCTTAGGAGAACTTCCACATCTTAGGTAGTTATGACATCTGTTACCCCCTACATTCAAGACCGAGATCACCAAGACCCTAGCTGAAAGACGTGAGCATCTAGAAGAGAAGAGCCAAGTCATTCAACCGGGCACGATTCTGCTTAGAGAATTCCTAACCCTAGACGAGCAAACCAACATCATAGAAGAGTGTAAAGCCTTGGGTAGAGAACTAGGTGGGTATTACATTCCGGGTTTTACGAGTGGATCTAAAATGAAGCTGCATATGATGTGCCTATTCAGGGATTACGACCCGCAAACTAGGACATACCAGGAAGTGAGGAAATTAGATGGGGCGAGAGTACCTAAAATACCTGAGAGATTCAAGACCTTAGCACGGAAGGCGGTGGAGACCGCACAACAGTTTGAAGACGAACCAGTACCTGGCATTGATGTTGACGTTTGCATTGTAAACTTCTACGAAAAAGGTGGGCAACTAGGATTACACCAGGACCGGGATGAGACACCCGAGTCCATTGCAAAGAGTATTCCCGTAGTGTCGTTCTTCGTTGGAGATGAAGCAGAATTTCTTTACGGTGATCATAAGAGAATGGATTTAGCTAGCAAGCTAGTCCCCCAATCCGAAGATCTATTGGTATTAGGTGGAGATTCGAGGTTAGTATACCACGACAACAAGCAGGTTAAGTTGAACACCGCACCACCAGCTTTAGTAAATGCTACCCACATCAGACCGGGACGTTTAAACTTGATAGTTAGAGAGTTTTGATATAATGTTGTAAGCTACTAGCTTTGTATACAAGCATAAAGTAATACCTTGATGAATAAATAAAAGTGTAGTTTTTAGAGTCGTAACTCCATAAAGGAGTGGTTAACGCAGAATAATGTTAAAAGTTACCTCCCGAAGACGAGAGAGCCGATGGCCAACTTAATGACAAACATATGAAAACCCATTAAATGGCGAGTAATTACGTATGAAACCCTCAAAGAGATCAAGAATATTCTTGCCATCTAGGAGGAACATAATGAATAATGTGAACATAGCATAAAGACAGGGGCATAAAGAGTACTATCCTTCGTTCTAAAAACATAATACAATACCATATGATACAACAACCGCCATAAGCTCAAACCATAAGAGCATTGATACGTTTTCACCCAAATAGGGATGAACATTAACATACGATATGCAATAAAATAAAGGCAAAGCTAGTATATTAGCAGATGCACAAAGCTAGAAAGCAAATGTAATGATAACTTCTAACCGTCGATTAAATACCCCAAATCTAAATAACTCGTTAAACTATCAAATAATGAAGAATTAATCTAAGGATAAATCATTTCACGTACGCATGCTCATTCCTGCATGCAAACGTTTACGTAAATATTATTACGCGTGCGCATGCAAACTCACGCATGCAAACGTCACATAAAAACAGTCGTTTTACCATAAACGCTAACGAGCGTAATTTTACTAAACGTATTAACGTACTCGTACAAAATGTTTATGTATGATTATTAACAAGGATTAAACTCCTTACATAACAAGCTCGATAGAGAGAGCGTCAACAAGGAAAGATCAATACGAGTGTGAATACAAACGAGAAACGTAAATATTTTACGAATGCCTAAGCAATTATAAATGCTAAAATAAATTGATATACACATTTAAACAAATGTAACAAAGTATGTTACACCTATTATATATATCATAAAAACATAAGAACTCATCGATGGTCAGAAATACGCACTAAACATCTTAACGACAAGAACGTTCTTAAAATGCCTTAAAAACGTGCGTTAAGCGTGACCTTGTATGACCTTTTAAACTCAAACCAAATGGTCATACCCTCATTATATGACTATACAAACATAGTTTCCAGGCCATATTTAGTTAAAAACGCAAAGTACCAGGGAGTGCTCGCGCACGCCCCTTAAAGCACGAGAAGCCCCGGAGACCTTGGAAATGCATTCTAAGTTGGAATAACTTAGTTTTATTCACTCCAAATGGTTATTTGACCATTATTAAATATTTATAATAGGATCCGCATGCCACTTTTTCATTTAAACACAAAGTGCTCTGGAGAAATTCTTAACGCTCCTGTTTTGGTCCGGGAGTGTCCCGGTAGCCCGGGAATTGTGTCATGAGTTGATATAAACCCATATAACTCAATGTAACACCTTAGTATACCATATTTGACCTTAAAAAAGGTCTATAAACTCTTGTAACTCGTTGGAACAATTTATTTTCCAAAATGTCCTTAGAGCACAAAAACGCACCTTTCGGGTACCGAAAAAACGCGTTTTACACATTTAACTTGTATAAATGATTAGCTACGACTTTATAACATTAAAAGGACCTAAGTTAAATATATTAATCAGGGCGAACAAGGATGACTCACCCTCCCTATACCTGCCGATTTTGACTACAAAAGAGACATGATTTTCATGTCTTTAAATCACTTTCTCACTTAATTTGACCACATTGTCAAATTTGTCTGATTCCTATAATCATGGCCAGTTGATCTTTGTCCCATGGGCTCAATGTTCAACACATCATCCCACAAATTAAGGCCTTAGACTTTGTTGCCTTCTCTTTTGACTAAAATGCCTTCTTTTCACCTAACCTTGACAATTAATGAGACTTGTCTCTTCTTCCTCTTCTAAACGCCGAGTTCAGTCCCTTTCTCATTCCCTTACTCACGCCAACACTCCCTCCTTACATACTTGGTAAGTTCTATTGGTAAGAGCTCTCATGTCTTAAGTTAATCTAGTTATATTTTCATGCCATTTTCAAGCTATTTTCGGTTCCTAGATCCAAGGGAGTTCTTCTAATCCATTACATTGATCTAGATCAACATCAATCATCACTCAATCTAGGAATTTATTGTCTAATCAAAGGAAACACCTAAGAAAGGTTCTTGAAGGCTTAAGGTAAGGAAAATGCCTTAAAACCTCATTTTCTTCCAAGACAAGTTCATGGCCGAAATTGTCTTGTTTTCTTCTTTTTATTAAATTCAATTTCTCCATGGTTTGACAAGGTATTCACCCTTACTCATTCAAGGCGTGAGCCTACACCAAATTCCTTAAGGTAAATCTTTGATTTTAAGGTTTACAAGAGTTATTTCTAAGTTATAAGCTTAGATCTCTTCAAGAGCTAATTTATTTCCCCTCTCCTTGTCAAGGTCAAATTTATAGGGTTCTTGAACTCCACTTTGAGTCATCAAGGTAAATCCTAATCTTTGATACAAATTTTGTATAAAATACTTTAGTAAATTTCTTAAGGTGTAGTTAGGAATTCAAGGTTAACATAAGGTGTAACACCCCAACCGTTAATCTCGTCATTACCTCTTAGACCATCTCTAATTACTCTTACTCGCACAGCGGAACTCTAATTACAACGAGGGGCGAAACAACGCCGTTAGCCACCCATGTGGCTAACTAGGCCTTTCTTACATACCGTAACAGTCTGATGAACTGGAACAACCGAGTACTTCATACAAATACAATACCCAATTCATTTCTTACTATACCGAGTCTACAATATACGGATGCCGATAACATACTCGGACTTACACCTCATTCAAATGCATAAGTAATTATAATCTAACTACCCATGCTACATAGCAGTCCCCGTCCTACTCTCTCGAACGGTGGTCAGCTTCAAGTACCTGCACACTAAAAACGTTCCCCCTAGGGGGTCAGCTTACGCTGAATATGAATTTCGCATATACCGCGTGCTAACCGCGGTACGCCGACTACTTTGGGTCGGATATACATGGAGTTCATTTTAATCAAACAACATGCAATGTAGCAATACAATATATATGTATATTACACAAGGATTCACATTCAACCATGGGATTCAATCCTTAACTAACATAACAAGGTTGTTAGTTGTTTCATTACTCTTAGGCCTTGAGGGTTATACCTTACTATGCCTTGGTTACTCATTTGATAGCTCACCCACTCTCTCGGGTTACTTATACTTATACTCACCCATTCTCTCGGGTTACCTATACTTATACCTACCCATTATCTCGGGTTACTCATACATATACTCACCCATTCTCTCGGGTTACTCATACATATACTCACCCATTCTCTCGGGTTATTTATACTCAAGCTCTTGTAGATTCTCGAGACATTACAGGTCTCCTACGTCACGCTTGTTACTCTTAATACATACTTAAGCCAAAACTCACGGCTCTCGAGCATAGTCTTACTTCCCCGGTTTCGACCCTACTCTGGGTCTAGCATGGTGGGAAGGATCAACTAGCTCCTGGAACTCTCTCTTAGTTCCTACCTCTTTTTACATAGGTCCGACTACTCTCGGACTACTCACATTCCCATACACTCCTCTCTCGGAGTTATAATAATTTTATGTATATTAGTCTAGAAGCATCACTCTTGATGTTTCTAATGACTTTGGGAACTTTACTTAAATTCGGGTAATCTTAGGTTTAAGGGTTACCCTCACAATCATATACTTATACATTCGGATATTTTCTTATACCGGGTAAAATCCTCATATAGGAGGTCGACCACATCTCAAGGGAGTTACGTAGTCCCTTAGGTCTCTTTTACCTTTCTTATAAGTTCACATTATTGGACTAACTTCAATCCTCTCGACGGAGGTTCATTTATCTCTCCACTCATATTTATTTCGTGGATTGTTTCAATAAGGTTTTCTAACCGTTATCGGGTATTTACTCAACCCGTACATCTCCTCACGTTCTAGGGAGTTCATATGTTTGCGTTATCGTTATACTTTAATCGATAGCTTGTGTGTGTTTGCATATTACCATTGTCATGAGACTACCGATCTAGGGTTTCTAGTCAATCCAATTACTCTCTATGAGTCGGTCTATGCACTATGTTAGACCACCCGGCATACAAGTATGTTAGTTCATACAACTACAATAAGCATACATAATCAAACAAAGGGATTATTTCATGCTTAATCTTGATGAAGCGGCACAAAAAACAACAAATCAGAGTAACTGGTTAGCATACGGGGCATGAGAAAATCATACCTTTCACCGGGGTTTTCACTTTTACCGTGTCATCTCACCATGCTCGGGTCACGCACTTCTCTGATAATGTTTCAAACTATTATTAATACTAAGGTCATACGGTACATTATTAAATGATACTCCGTACTTACCCGTTATCCCGTTATCTCGGTTTTACTTTTGTAATTTGAGTTCTTACTTCTCAATCGCTTCTAACATTTTTTAACACTTCTTAGGGCCTTTACATCTCACCAAATAAGGCCTTAACATTTATAACATCATTAACATTCAAACCCCCATCATTTACAACCTTTAAAAATGCTCTCTGTAGGTTTCTGGGGTGGTCGGGACTTGGTCCATACCCTAAGCCCGGACCATTACAAGGTATAACTCTCGGCCATTTATTTCACTTGGTCTGGGACTTCATGCAGGAGAAGTCCCGGACCACCATGTGGGAAAAATTCTGGGCAGAATTAAGGGGGTGGTCCGGGACATGGGCAAGAACTTAAGTCCCGACCCAACAATCAGAAAACTCTCGGGGGTATTTTAGGGGGTGGTCCAGGACTTGGTCCTGGACCTAAGTCCGGACCCTGCTACAGATTTTGCAAATTTAGCATTTTTCCAACTCTGTTCAAGGTTTCTCTTAGTCCCTTAATTAACCAATCTCCCCACCTTAAATCCACATGTTTAAGCATCTAATTACCTTCTTAATCACCTTAATCCAACACCAAGTCCTCTCACTAGCTTTTGATTATTTCACTCAAATTCACTTATACTTTGATAACTAGTTTTCTAGTTCTCACCAACTTCTTGTAACAGATTAGCTCCCTCTTTACAATTCCAACAATGTCATTCCCAGCACTTCAATTGACATTTTACTACTCCTCATACACACTTCTCCTTAGTTTGGTTTCCAAATCATTAACCACTCACTTAACACCTCTTAAACACCTAGTTCATCCTTATAATAAACACTCAAGTTCATAACCTCCTAGGCAAATTTTGACAGCACTTGCCTACTTCTTTAGCATATTCACCACACTTAAATCAACTCATATACACAATCTTCACCCCTATTAATCAAGCATCAACAACTACATTAATTTCCCACTTGTTCACACATATGATTAGTTTAGACTAAGCTTATTTCTCACACTTAAGCAACATTAAAACAGCTTCATTCATCTTTAAATTGTAGTATCTCAACTACACTAATACAAGATCATCCACACCACTTACAAAATCTGTTTTACAAGAAGATAAACCAACTCAAGGTGAGTTCATTACCTTGTAAATTTTCGGTTTTCACTTCCCTTCTTCCTCTTCTCTTGTTCACTCCTTCTCTTCTCGTTTTCACACCCACAAGGGAGTCTAGATTGCTAACTACAATCATATCCCCACACCACACAATACAAGCTTATTAATTTAATTTTTCCCACACAAAAACTAGCATTTCAAGAACTAGTTTTTAGGCTCTAGCTTAGATATTACCTTAGAGTATTCAAAAGGAGAGCTTGGCAATCAAATGGAGGCATTTCCAACACTCACAAGGGCAAGGAGCTCACGGCTGAAATGGGGAAAATTTTCAACGTGGAGAATTTTTCCAAAATTGGAAGAACTAGCTAGAAATGAGCAAAACTCTGCTTATTATTACCTTAAGGCTCAAGGTGGTGAAGGAGAGTCAAATCAGCTCCTCAAGCTTCAAAGGCAAAACACCCATGGAAGTGAAGGTGGAGGAAACAAGATTTTGAGGGGTGGAAAACGTAGCCCTCGCCGATACGAATCTAACGGTGGCAATTTTGTACGAATCGGTGAAGAAATGAACAAGTAGAGGTGAGACAAGGGGGGGGCTTGGTGCTGTCGGTCTCGCGAGGAAGAAGAAGGAGTTTAGAGAGCTGGGCAGAGCAATACGTGAAATGAAGAAGGAGGAGGTGAGAGGTAAGTAATTTAAGTTACTTTTACTTTATACTATTTGCTTTATTTACTTATTTGTCCTCTTATTACTTAATAGCTAGCAAGCTATTAATGGGTGCATTCCTTATTAATTAAAACCGTCCCACATTAATTAATAGCCCGGGTCGTTTTTCGTCTTTTCGAATTAAACACATCTCGTCTCCCGGTTTTGTCACTATTCACTTACCGGGTCCGTTTTCCGGAATTTTCTCGTTTAATTAATTTTAATGGTTATTAAGCTTCCATTAATACTTAATTATAGTTATTTAATCAACTATAATTTTTACGGGTCCGTTTGACCACTTAAAGTCATGTTTTTGGGTTTTCTCGAAAAACGTGCTTTAAAACTCCGTTAGCATTTTAATCCATTATTTGGATCCGTTTTCTTCGGGAATCATTCCCACATATTAATTAGGCCTAACAAAGCCTTAGGAATCCATCTCGGACCCTTACGAGATCATATATCTCTTATGTAAATTTAATGCGCATTTTAGCGTTTTTCGCTTTTCAAGCGTTTTCTCTTTACTTTTGGTTTTATTCCCTTTACCAATACTCTTTAGGCACCATTAGGCCTTTAATAATTTTATTAGAGTAATTAAATCACGATTTCTAGATTCGGGGTATTAAAATCTACCCCCCTTAGGAACTTTGTCCTCAAAGTTGGTGAATCTTATATCGTTGGTCTCATGGCACTCTACGCCGAGGTTATAATACATGTATAACCTTACAGACTCCGCAAGTCTGACTCATTTCACACTACACACACCACACATATATCACAACATGTATAGCAATCAAAAATACCGTTTTAACTCTCTCATGGAATCGGTTCGAAGACAAGAGGGCACAACAGTCCTCGAATCCATATGGAGTAATATACTACTGATCCCTCAGGTACCGGTCACATTGGACACTTACGCTCTCTGGTCCACGGCCATTTCATGACAAATGGGCACTTACTCTCTCTGGCCCACGGTCCCTTCGGTTCTGATCAAAACATTACACATATACATATCCTCAGGCACTCTGGTTGTCTCACTCAACACAGGAACATCTCAGGGTACTCTCCGTCCCGCTGCCTTTGGAAAAAAATCAACACACTGACACCGCCCCAACCGGTCACTTAGGACCGCCGCACGTACGGTGCAATGGTTTCAAAACTAATACACGCCCACCGTTCTACCGGTCATCAAGACTTAAGGCTCAGCCATCGGCGGGTGATAGCGGTTTAAAAAACCAGTTTTCATTTCCATCTTCATACTTGAAGAAATTCCTTTTTAAATTCTGTTTGGAAATTGTTTTTAAAGCATCACACAACTCCAAATCAAATTTATGGTAGCTGCATTTTTTTCTTAACGTGATTACTTGTGACCACTTATAGGGAGCATCGAGAATCATCCAACCCTGATGTGATCAGCATCAGTGTTGAACTATCCTTCCACTCCAATTTGTGTTCGGTTTCCCTTGATCGCTAGCAGATCAAGTTCTACCTCCCACGTCAGTTTCAAACAATCAGATAGTCAAATATTTTCGTTTTCTATCTTTAACTCTTTCTAGTCATATTCATGAAGCAATTCATTTCAATTAATCTCTAGTTCCTAGTACTTAGGTCATTTGTCATTCTCATTGCTTCACTACTTTACCTAGGTATTCCTTACTCATGGCCTCTTTTCCTCAAATTGTTACTCAATTTAAAACAAACATCATACAACTTCAAAGGATGGAACTCACTCCATCAATCAATCTCAAATCAAATCACCTGGGGAACTCACTTCCCACTAAGTTACACATCGGATTCACACCGATTCATACTCATTATATCTCATGTCTAATCTCAATAGGCATACACTAAAGGGATTCTCATTCCCTAGGAGTTTCTCTACTCCTCTTTTCTTAAATACTATATACGTGTTACTCGCATCTCACATGCACAATGACCATAATTACATAATGAACGGATACACATGTTTATGTAACATGAGTTCCAATCATCAAAAAAATTTCTTTTGTGCAATGCACATAGTAGTTTACGCACCTATACGTAAAACATACTCCAAGCGGTTTCTCGCCCTACCCCCCTTAAAAGGGGTTACGCCCGCGTAACAGACCATATGTTATACTGAACATTGGTTCACTAATTCTGGTATCATGAAGTGTTTTAACTTCAATGCGGTTAATTAACTCATAACCGGGTTCGGTTCTAACCTCTAAGGGTTCAAAGCATTTAGGATTAGCCAACTACTCACAATTGCTAGGTATACTTAACCTTTGAGTTACGGTCCACAAGCTTCTGTTGCGTGACCTGATAACTAGAGCTTAACTCGCCCTTTTGGTATTCTCAATGTATTATCCACTCCCTTTCTATCCCTTTTGACTTGGGAATAAAGGTTAGTCAATCGTCGCTAGGTATCTCTTACTGTATGTGAATTTGATGAGTTATAGATTTTCTCTCCATCTCTCTAGAAATCTATTTCGTATAACACTATATACCTTTGTGATTATTCACTTACTTTTCCCGACTTGTTGTCGGTTGAGGTCAAGCTACTACTTAATATGTAGTGCTTCCTCGATTAACAGTTGCTTCTGAATTACGTTTGTTTACTTGTTTCTATACAAGAATTCTTCCTTATACTACTCTGCATTTACCATCCCTCGGTCCTGGGACCTGTGGGTCACTGCCCACGTTCTTCGTGCATCTTTGGCCATCGGCCGCACGGTCATTTCTCTAGATTTAAACTCAACAGGCTTCGTTGACATTTCTCAATTCCTGGCTCTCCCACTCGATCATTACCGCACAAGTGCAATACCAAAACACTCAGTCATACAGAGTGCAGAAGCGTAAACCCTTGACGGTAAATCTCTCATGAGATAGGAATGATTATGTCTCCTTTACCACATTTTCTCATCAGTTTCATATCCCTAACTAGTTATACTCTTTCAACGGTCGCTTGCTGCGTACCATGTTCTACTCATTACAACATTCGCTTATATGGCATCCGCTGCTACTTTAGCTTCCGCTATTCTTTAAATCTCTCTGCGCACTTGCGCGCTGCTTACTCTGCAGTTCATATTGCACACATACAGTGTTTACTACTCAACTGATTACTCTTCGGTTTCGAATTGCTGCAATCGAGGTTCCTCTTTACACTCTACTATAGTTCATATACTCATTGGCAATATACACATGCTCAAGTTTTACTACACCGCTCTAGTGGTTTCACATTTCATACCTAGGTGGTAGCCTTTCTCTGGAGGATTCTCGCAATTGCCACTCCCTAGGCCCCACAATAACAAGTGGTATCCCCACTGTAGGGTAGTGGTTCACTCTCCACTGTTATTCTCATGCCTTTATGCATAGATTGGCACTGTTTAAATCTACAATTTGTAGTTAGTTACCGGCTTACAAGCCACCTCGCCCCGAGCCGTGCTCCATGCGGGCTGTTTAGACAAGTTTCTTTTTCTCCGTACACCATTAAAGGGTTTGGAGGTATTACTGCGCTCTTTGATATGGTTGTCTCATCACACTTCCGTACATGGAAGGTCCTTTATATAACTTGATATTAGTTCATGCCCTATGGCAATCTAGGGTATTCCGTGTTACGTGGAATCCCTTCGGGTTCTTCCCGTGTGTTCGTTTAAACACTTGTGTTCTCAACACGATATCTCGTTCAACTACTGTTGACTCTAGCACCCTTCTCGGATTGCTCCTGGGTGTTACTGAGTTTTGCCATCTCACCTGGCCTGAATTCATGGGTATGTCCAGTTTCTTACTCCGCCTTGCGGTTATGCATACTTGAATTATCCCATTTCGGGATGTAATGTCTCCCGTTATTGGGTAGATCATTGGTACTACGTTTACCTTCTTGGTTAGGTCGTCATTTTCTTCAGTGAAGTATACTATGGGAATTCTATCCCGTTTATCAAACATTGACTTGTTCATTTTAGGCATTCGCCGTATTGCTTATACTGGGTATTCATTCCAGTTATCGTTGTGACTTCTGAGACATATCCAATGTCTATACTTAATACTTCGTGCTCCCAGCAAATATTGACGCTACCTATTCAGGTCCGTCGTCTTATCGTGTTCTTCTCCTTTAGCTTTGCAAGCTTTTCTAAGTTCTTCGGTCATTCGAGGTGTCCAACTATCCTTGTTTGAATTGGTTCTTTCGTCCGTAGTATGGAGTGGGCTACCTCCCGTGTTCCGTACTCTACTTGTATACATACATGGAGTATCTTATTGATACGTTACCACTTACCTGACTAACTCATAACCGGTCTGTCAGGCCCGCAAGCTCCTTCGGAGTGCGGTCGTTCCATGTCTCGTTTGTGTACACTTGTAGTGTCGGTCACGCCTAAGTGAAGTATTCTGTTGCCAACTCCTCTTATATGGTCCTATGATAACTTACCGTGGTTCTCTAGTTCAGTTCAAAAATTCGGGGGTTTTTGGAAAATTTATGTTTGAAAGAAAATTTTGAGTTCTAAAAGTAAGCTCTTCATGGCATTTCAATGCCGGCTGCTCCTTACCGAGTCCAGCTTCTCGCTGACTGGTATGTTCTTTATACAATGATCAGGCCATTATGCCTTTTCAAGGTTTCGTTTCAGAATTCTTAGGGTTTGTGGTGCTATATTGGCTTCTCTTGCCGTCTTGGTACTTGCTAAGTACTTGTCACTTGTCAAAGTTTCTCTTAACAGTCATGTTACTACTGCACTTGCCGTGGCAAGTGCGCGGTACAGGCAGTTTTTAGGTTAACTCATACCGGTCACGGTATTGTTCGCATTATATTTGGTAGCCTTGTCGGCTCTTCCTTGATCCTTTAGTTGGATAACTGCTCCTTAGAGCTGCTTCTCATTCCTCTTGACAGGACTGTCATTCATTTAGGTGCTTCTCCACTCTTGGAGTTCCTTAATTATTTAGTTCCATGATCTACCTCGTTGCTCGTTCCCACGTCTTCACTGTGGTTACCGAGGGTTAAGTTGTTTAGGAACTACTGCTGTAGTCCTATTCGGGTATATCCTGTAATTATGCTTGTAGCTGTCTAAGCTATATCAGTTAAGTATTGCACCCTCTTTGGGCGTGGCAGGGTGGGTGCATCTACCTTTGACTAGATTCTTAGTCAATACGTATACCGTTGGTGGTATTAGTTAACTATGGCGGTCCGTAGACATGTGTCCCGGTTCTTGTTAGTTCTTATGAATCCGCCTTGTTGCACGGTTGGTGCTCTCCTTCTTGCTGCTGCTCGGCCAGCTGGGTTCTCGCGACTGCTAAGCAAGTCGCCCCAAGCTGCCACAGATTACAGTCTCCTTGGATTAGGATGTCTCGTCCTTCCGTCATTGCATGCGGTTATTGTCGTTCCAGCGGGTCCTGTCTCCGGGATTTCCGGTTCTCGGGATCTACCGCATGACAGGTTCTGGTTCTTGTAAGAATATTTAACAGCTGCCAGATTGGGTTTCCCCGTCTCTCTGGCGTTCTTTCCCGAGCTTTTTAATGCGGGGGTTGTGGAGGGCGGGTTTGGTATTGTAGGTATCCAGAACTTACTAGAAGTTCCTATCTAGCGCATCTCTCACGCTACCACTCAACCCTTAGCCCTAAGTCTCTAATTCCTAACTCGGTATTTCCTAAGCTCGGTATTTCCAGTCATCAGAGCGATACTTCACTCTGATACCATTTTTGTAACACCCCAACCGTTAATCTCGTCATTACCTCTTAGACCATCTCTAATTACTCATACTCGCACAGCGGAACTCTAATTACAACGAGGGGCGAAACAACGCCGTTAGCCACCCATGTGGCTAACTAGGCCTTTCTTACATACCGTAACGGTCTGATGAACTGGAACAACCGAGTACTTCATACAAATACAATACCCAATTCATTTCTTACTATACCGTGTCTACAATATACGGATCCCGATAACATACTCGGACTTACACCTCATTCAAATGCATAAGTAATTATAATCTAATTACCCATGCTACATAGCAGTCCCCGTCCTACTCTCTCGAACGGTGGTCAGCTTCAAGTACCTGCACACTAAAAACGTTCCCCCTAGGGGGTCAGCTTACGCTGAATATGAATTTCGCATATACCGCGTGCTAACCGCGGTACGCCGACTACATTGGGTCAGATATACATGGAGTTCATTTTAATCAAACAACATGCAACGTAGCAATACAATATATATGTATATTACACAAGGATTCACATTCAACCATGGGATTCAATCCTTAACTAACATAACAAGGTTGTTAGTTGTTTCATTACTCTTAGGCCTTGAGGGTTATACCTTACTATGCCTTGGTTACTCATTTGATAGCTCACCCACTCTCTCGGGTTACTTATACTCATACTCACCCATTCTCTCGGGTTACCTATACTTATACTTACCCATTATCTCGGGTTACTCATACATATACTCACCCATTCTCTCGGGTTACTCATACATATACTCACCCATTCTCTCGGGTTATTTATACTCAAGCTCTTGTAGATTCTCGAGACACTACAGGTCTCCTACGTCACGCTTGTTACTCTTAATACATACTTAAGCCAAAACTCACGGCTCTCGAGCATAGTCTTACTTCCCCGGTTTCGACCCTACTCTGGGTCTAGCATGGTGGGAAGGCTCAACTAGCTCCTGGAACTCTCTCTTAGTTCCTACCTCTTTTTACATAGGTCCGACTACTCTCGGACTACTCACATTCCCATACACTCCTCTCCCGGAGTTATAATAATTTTATGTATATTAGTCTAGAAGCATCACTCTTGATGTTTCTAATGACTTTGGGAACTTTACTTAAATTCGGGTAATCTTAGGTTTAAGGGTTACCCTCACAATCATATACTTATACATTCGGATATTTTCTTATACCGGGTAAAATCCTCATATAGGAGGTCGACCACATCTCAAGGGAGTTACATAGTCCCTTAGGTCTCTTTTACCTTTCTTATAAGTTCACATTATTGGACTAACTTCAATCCTCTCGATGGAGGTTCATTTATCTCTCCACTCATATTTATTTCGTGGATTGTTTCAATAAGGTTTTCTAACCGTTATCGGGTATTTACTCAACCTGTACAACTCCTCACGTTCTAGGGAGTTCATATGTTTGCGTTATCGTTATACTTTAATCGATAGCTTGTGTGTGTTTGCATATTACCATTGTTCATGAGACTACCCGATCTACGGGTTTCTAGTCAATCACTACTCTCTATGAGTCGGTCTATGCACTATGTTAGACCACACCGGCATACAAGTATGTTAGTTCATACAACATACAATAAGGCATACATAATCAAACAAGGGATTATTTTCATGCTTTAATCTTGATTAAGCCGGCACACAAACACACAAATCAGAGTAACTCGGCTAGCATACGGGGCATGAGAAAATCATACCTTTCACCGGGGTTTTCACTTTTACCGTGTCATCTCACCATGCTCGGGTCACGCACGATTCTCTGATAATGTTTCAAACATTATTATTAATACTAAGCTCATACGGTACATTATTAAATGCTACTCCCGTACTTACCCCGTTATCCCGTTATCTCGGTTTTACTTTTGTTAATTTGAGTTCTCACTTCTCAATCGCTTCTAACACTTTTTTAACACTTCTTAGGGCCTTTACATCTCACCAAACAAGGCCTTAACATCTTATAACATCATTAACATTCAAACCCCCATCATTTACAACCTTTAAAATGCTCTCTGTAGGTTTCTGGGGGTGGTCCGGGACTTGGTCCATACCCTAAGTCCCGGACCATTACAAGGTATAACTCTCGGCCATTTATTTCACTTGGTCCGGGACTTCATGCAGGAGTTAAGTCCCGGACCACAATGTGGGAAAATTCTCGGGCAGAATTAAGGGGGTGGTCCGGGACATGGGCAAGAACTTAAGTCCCGGACCCAACAATCAGAAAACTCTCGGGGGTATTTTAGGGGGTGGTCCGGGACTTGGTCCTGGACCTAAGTCCCGGACCTTGCTACAGATTTTGCAAATTTAGCATTTTCCAACTCTGTTCAAGGTCTTCTCTTAGTCCCTTAATTAACCAATCTTCCCCACCTTAAATCCACATGTTTAAGCATCTAATTACCCTTCTTAATCACCTTAATCCAACCACCAAGTCCTCTCACTAGCTTTTGATTATTTCACTCAAATTCACTTATACTTTGATAACTAGTTTTCTAGTTCTCACCACTTCCTGTAACAGATTTAGCTCCCTCTTTTACAATTCCAACAATGCCATTCCCAGCACTTCAATTGACATTTTTACTACTCCTCATACACACTTCTCCTTAGTTTGGTTTCCAAATCATTAACCACTCACTTAACACCTCTTAAACACCTAGTTTCATCCTTATAATAAACACTCAAGTTCATAACCTCCTAGGCAAATTTTGACAGCACTTGCCTACTTCTTTAGCATATTCACCACACTTAAATCAACTCATATACACAATCTTCACCCCTGTTTAATCAAGCATCAACAACTACATTAATTTCCCACTTGTTCACACATATGTATTAGTTTAGACTCAAGCTTATTTCTCACACTTAAGCAACATTAAAACAGCTTCATTCATCTTTAAATTGTAGTATCTCAACTACACTAATACAAGATCATCCACACCACTTACAAAATCTGTTTTGCAAGAAGATAAACCAACTCAAGGTGAGTTCATTACCTTGTAAATTTTCGGTTTTCACTTCCCTTCTTCCTCTTCTCTTGTTCACTCCTTCTCTTCTCGTTTTCACACCGCACAAGGGAGTCTAGATTGCTAACTACAATCATATCCCCACACCACACAATACAAGCTTATTAATTTAATTTTTCCCACACAAAAACTAGCATTTCAAGAACTAGTTTTTAGGCTCTAGCTTAGATATTACCTTAGAGTATTCAAAAGGAGAGCTTGGCAATCAAATGGAGGCATTTCCAACACTCCACAAGGGCAAGGAGCTCACGGCTGAAATGGGGAAAATTTTCAACGTGGAGAATTTTTCCAAAATTGGAAGAACTAGCTAGAAATGAGCAAAACTCTTGCTTATTATTACCTTAAGGCATCAAGGTGGTGAAGGAGAGTCAAAATCAGCTCCTCAAGCTTCAAAAGGCAAAACACCCATGGAAGTGAAGGTGGAGGAAACAAGATTTTGAGGGGTGGAAAACGTAGCCCTCGCCGATACGAATCTAACGGTGGCAATTTTGTACGATTCGGTGAAGAAATGAACAAGTTAGAGGTGAGACAAGGTGGGGGCTTGGTGCTGTTCGGTCTCGCGAGGAAGAAGAAGGAGTTTAGAGAGCTGGGCAGAGCAATACGTGAAATGAAGAAGGAGGAGGTGAGAGGTAAGTAATTTAAGTTACTTTTACTTTATACTATTTGCTTTATTTACTTATTTGTCCTCTTATTACTTAATAGCTAGCAAGCTATTAATGGGTGCATTCCTTATTAATTAAAACCGTCCCACATTAATTAATAGCCCGGGTCGTTTTTCGTCTTTTCGAATTAAACGCATCTCGTCTCCCGGTTTTGTCACTATTCACTTACCGGGTCCGTTTTCCAAAATTTTCTCGTTTAAATAATTTTAATGGTTATTAAGCTTCCATTAATACTTAATTATAGTTATTTAATCAACTATAATTTTTACGGGTCCGTTTGACCACTTAAAGTCATGTTTTCGGGTTTTCTCGAAAAACGTGCTTTAAAACTCCGTTAGCATTTTAATCCATTATTTGGATCCGTTTTCTTCGGGAATCATTCCCACATATTAATTAGGCCTAACAAAGCCTTAGGAATCCATCTCAGACCCTTACGATATCATATATCTCTTATGTAAATTTAATGCGCATTTTAGCATTTTTCGCTTTTCAAGCGTTTTCTCTTTACTTTTGGTTTTACTCCCTTTACCAATACTCTTTAGGCACCATTAGGCCTTTAATAATTTTATTAGAGTAATTAAATCACGATTTCTAGATTCGGGGTATTAAATAAGGTATCCTTGTCCTAATATTCAAGGCACCTACAAAGGAGTGTAGATCAAGGTTGTGTGGCCAAAGATCCAAGGAGAAACCAAGGGAAATCATTTACTAAGAGGGTAAGTAATTTATCTAAGTATATATATGTAGATCTATGGTTTAAACTATGTTTTATAACATTAAACCATTAATTACCCTTATATAAAATTTAAGCCGAAATTAATGAGAGTTTAAATATGTGTTTTAATAAATTAAAGATGGGATTAAGATTTAAAAATTGATTTAAGGAATTTTAAGGTAATTATTTGATTATATATATAATTACCAAAATTTCAAGGATTAAATTGGTATATTATAGCTTTACTATGTGTTAAGATGTTATAAAATATTTGGATAGGTTAATCAGGTATTTTAATACCTAAGATATTAAGTTTATAAGTTTAAGGGTAAAATATGTAATTTACCAAACTTGGTGGCTAGATTTAATTATGGCCCAAAATCATATATTAAATTTGGTGAATTATGATATAATATGGTGTATGAACTCATATTAATAATTTTGGATAAGTTAGATAAATATTAAGGAGTTAAATATACAATTTAATAAGTTTTGGGGCTATTTTGTAATTTCTGGAAAAATTGGTGTATAACCGAATCAACAATGATTTTCTGGGTACAGTAATGTATTAAGTATGAAATTAGGCTTTGGTCAAAGTGTTGACCAAAAACCTAGAGTTAAAATGAATTAAGACATAAAAGATTAAGTTTATAAAAGTTTTGGGGTGAAATTGTAATTGATAAAAATTTATATGTAAATCTGGAATATTGTAACGCCCCTATTAACAAAAATGCAGCGGAAAAAAAAATACTATGGCGTTTACAGATCATCGGGTTCCAAACACCCGGCACCAAACCTCACCAATTACAACTTATAAAATTACAAAAGCTACGATCTGAACTCGAGAAAACGTAACATAAACATAATAATAAAATACATCAACCCTCCACAAATCCTAATACCCACTCATACTCTTCGTGGCCACGTGTACAAACAATCTCGTACCTGCAAGATGAAACCAAGCAGCCCACCCCGGGAGGGGTGAGTCAGTTCCCTGGAATGGAACTGGTACAATTCTCTAAAACGATAAATTAAAACATAGTTCTTCAAATAAGACAGTAACATGAAAACAAACTCTTAAAAGTAAAACAGAGAAAAAACACTTCAAACCAATCAAGTTATAGAGAAAAGAGAACCAGGCAAAGATAGAGACAGATAACTTTAAAACCAAGTCAACAACTTAAGAAGTCACACCATATAGTTAGTAAGCATCCATTGTTGATGTCAGAACCAATTCTGGTTAAGAAGAGAAAGACTCAGATAGTCACAAAGTACTAGGAATGAAAAGATAGATCCAAGAACCAATAACTCAAGAGTGGAATAAAACCAACTGGGAGAGATGGCCCCCACCACCAAGCACATCCTTTTAGGATAAGGGATATACAGCCCCTCACTGTTTACCACGTCCTTTTTGAACAAGGGATATACAGCCCCTCACTGTTTACCACGTCCTTTTTGGACAGGGGATATACAACCCCTCACTGTTTACAACGTCCTTCTTGGACAAGGGATATACAGCCCTTTGCTGTTACCTACCCATTCTCAGTCATCGGTGAAGACGCGCACACGTCACAATAAAAGACTCAGCTCAAGGATGAAATGATATCCAAAGTCAAAAGAATAATTTACCAAGATTGACATTTCCCATATTCCCACTAGATTAATAACTGCACAAGTGCAATACTAAAACACTCAGTCCTACAGAGTGCAGAGGCGTAAACCCTCAGCAGTTAATATCTAATGAGAGAACCAGATAAGAGGAACCAATGATCATGTGAGTTGAACATTCAAGGCTCAATTAGTCACATCAAGCTGAGTTAGTCACACAAACAGTTTCCTTTTGAAATCCATTCAAGCTCAGTTAGCGTTTTCCAAAACATCAATAAATTTCGTTAGAAAAGTATCTGAGTACGAGAAACGTACCTGATTAGCGTTGTAGCAGTTCTAGTAGTGTAACACCCCTAATCCTAAACTTGTAATAACGTCGCAAGTCGTAGCATAATAAATAATAATTCGCAGCGGAAAATAAAACTATCTACCTTGGTGTTACACGCCGTTACTCACCCTTGTGAGTAACAAGGCATCCTTACTCCTTCCGACAATCTCAACTCCTCACGCTGTGATGAACAGATACTGAGCACTCTAATTATTACAAACCAAATCCAAACTGAGCAACTAAATGAATACATCAGTCTCCAAAATACAATACATAATAAAACTACAAAGTGTTTATTAAAACACAGCAGCTACCTTGTGCCCCGCACTCCGGCTTGCCCATTGAAGGGCTTAGCAATCGAAATGCTAGTATGCTAAATGTAGTCCTAAGTCATCTAGATTCCTTAAGTCATTTGAGCCATCTTGATATTAGATTCTTTACATGAAATACCGGTTTACAATAATAACAGTAATAACTGTAAATGCTAAAGAAACACATAACAGTTCACCTGCAAATCACATCGCATAATAGTAAACAACAACCAGTTTATCAATCACCAATAATCCATAAAAATAACCAAACAAGATACGTGTATTGATTAACTGTACTTGTTAGTTGGTTACAAGACCCTTATCCTTTTAAACCAACCACTTAAACTTTTCCAATTAATTTTCACCTCAGGCGTCATGTCAAGACAACCCTTAATATCTTAATAACGGACAGTAGTCCCCTGGGTCCCAATGGAACCGTTACCAGCTGACCTTATGGCCCTAGATAAATAATTGACCAGATCCGGTCGAACCTGTACACCAACGGCAGTGCCCTCCGCCATCATCGAATGTGGACAATGGATTCCCTTGAGTGACTCCCCATTGAAGTCTCTCGTAGTGATCACGATGCGCAACCAGAAAGTCGAAACAGTCTGGATTCCTCTCTTTATATGTTAGCCCTTTAGTCAGTGATATAATAACCAAATCCTTGAGTTAAGACTATTACAGTTGACCATCAGTTAGGTTCTCATAATACCTAAAGGTCAGTTAGTCTTGTTCCAGTTTAGATGTATAAACTTCCAGTCATAAGACGTTCGCGTAAAATAAAACGCAGTTGTGTTGAGCAATACAGTATACAATATCATATACATAAATCACAGATATCGCTCTTAACAAATAAACACACAATGTCTGGACCTCAGGAAAATCATTAGGACATTCAGACCACACAATTAACATACCGTTCACCGGGTAACTTGCTAGCTTGACAATTTCACTGAAATACCCCGAACTTAAATATGGTGATTTAAATTATTCTAATATAGTATTTAAGGGCCTAATAGTGCCTAAGTAATTTTTGGTAAATAAAATAAATCCAAAAGAAATGAAGAAATGCTTAAAAAGCGAAAAAACGCTAAATGAGCGTTAAATAACCATAGGAGGTACGAGACCTCGGTTATAGTATCGTAAGGATTCCTAAGGCTTATTCATGCCTAATTAGTATATAGGAATGATTCCCGAAGAAAACGGATCCAAGAAATGTATTAAAACGCTAAAAGAGCTTTAGCGCACGTTTTTCGAGGAAACCCGAAAACGTGACTTTAAGTGGTCAAACAGACCCGTAAAAATTATAAATCATTAAATAATAATTATTAAGCATTTATGGAAGCTCAATAGCCAATAAAAATAAAGAAACGAGAAAATTTCGGAAAACGGGCCCGGTTAGTGAATAGTATCAAAACCGGGTAAAATAACGAGCGTTTTCTGTAAAAGACGAAAAACGCTCCAGCTAGTATTACAGTGGGGGCCGGTTTTAACAGATAAACTGAAATACCCCAAACCTTGATATGTGGGATAAATGTCAAACTATGATATTTAAAGGGTAAAAAGTGCCTTAGAAACGTTAGTGTACAACTTAAACCATAGTAAAACACAATAAAGCACTAAGACACAGCTTGAGCAAAAACATGCTCTAAGCTTGGAGTGAACTTGGTTGGGACCCAAAGAGCCTACCAAGACTTAGTAATATTCAATTATGATTTAATAAGGATAATTAAGTCCTTAGGAAACTTTGTTAGACAATTAAACCAAACAAAACACAAATAAATACCTTAAAGCCAATATTGGCGAAAATGTGCTCTAAGCTTGGGATAAGTTTGGTTAAGACCTAATAACCTTACCAAGACCTTATTTATATGTTAAGGAACATATTAAATCAATTACTAAAGAAAACCAAGCTTGAAAACAAGTTAAAACACAAAATGTGCTTTAAGGAGCCTTAAAGCACATTTTTGAAAAATTGTCTTGTAAATGAGTTTTGAATGGCTAAATGTCCATCATTACTCTTTAATCAACATGTGTACTACTTAGTATCACATTAGGAAGTCTAAATCAATGGGAAATCAAAAATTTCACAAATATGTGCCTTAATTTGTGAATAGTGCTCAAATAGTGCTAGTTTAAGTTATAAGTCAACATAAGTTGTTTAATTGGTCAACAAAGGCCATATATATGTTATATATGTAAGGGGCCACGGTTTTAGGGGTGTGAGTCATCACACTTGGCTTGCCAATTAAAAGAAAGAAAGAAAAGTAAGTAAAGGTTACCTTTTTGCTTTATAACTTAAATATCTCCAAAACTTACCTCTCTCCTCACTTTCTCTTCTTTTCTTTTTGGTTCCCACCGTCTCCAACCTCATCCTCCTTCTCCATTCTCGTTTTGCTACAGCAAGTAGCCATTCTCCATCTTTGAATGCTTGTAACTCATGGCTCCAAGCTCCGAATTCAATTCCGAGACTACCGTTGTCTTAGTTAGAGTAAGCTCTACATTCCTATCTTTTCAAATCTTCAAAAGCTCCATTTCGGTGCCATGGAGATTCACCATTGAAGGAGCTTGAGCTCATATGTCCATGCCTTGTCATTCTCCTTTGTTTCAAGGTAAGGAAAATCAAAGAAAATCCAAGTTCCCATCATTTTCTTGTATAACCGAAAATTCACCTTACAATGGTGCCTTGTCTTGCTATTTTCTTAGCTTAATTCAATCTTCAAGGGACTAGGAGGAGTCCTATCTTGCCACTTAACCAAGCTCTCTTTCAAATTCCAAAGGTAATCATCAAATTTAGTGTTTTAAGACACTTATGTAAACCTAGGGTTTAATTATGAGTTTGAGTATTAAACTTAATACTCATTACCCTTATATGTGTATTGGTTAGAAGGTTGACAAGTGATAAAAGCTCCTTGCCGATTTTCAATCAAGAAAAAAAGTGAAAACAAGTGAGAAAGCTTGGAAAACAAAGAGGTAAATGACCTCTCTTAATGTGGTTTTATGTACTAGGGAATTGAGCTATATTTGCTTAATAAATAACCTAAAGAGCCAATGGGAAATGAGCTAGAAAA
Organism: Limonium bicolor; assembly: GCA_023374045.1. Classification (NCBI taxonomy): domain Eukaryota; kingdom Viridiplantae; phylum Streptophyta; class Magnoliopsida; order Caryophyllales; family Plumbaginaceae; genus Limonium; species Limonium bicolor. Next base: position 83,368,529 of record CM041781.1, on the reverse strand, counting down.
CTATCCACAAGGTGGACTAAAAAGACATGGGAGCATTGTTGTGTGTATTCGCAGGTTGAAGGCATTTAAATGTGGAAATTCAGTGTTTATGGTTTATGCTATTTAAGGGCCTAAGTGCCAAGCAATTTAAGTTTATGCACTATATTGTGATGTAGTGTAGTTTAAAGGTTTAGTTGTGTGTAAAGAACATCTCTTGTGAAGGTGAATGTGTTTGATGGTTAAAGGATGAAAAACCATATGTTTGTGTATAAGAGTGTGTATTAAGAGATTGAATGTTCTTGATTGTCTAAAGGTGAAAAACAATGTGTTTTGGTGTAAGGTGATACAAGAGAAGCTATGGCGAAATTTAGTTGATAAACAAAAGAGTTTATGTGTTGTAATGAGATTTTATGACCTAGAAGGTACTAGGAATTTTTAAGTGTTAAGATGGTGAAAGAAAGTGAATTAAGGTGTTCTTAGGTGTTAAGATGCCTTAGGCATAGTCTTGGAGATTTAGGGAACTAATGGATGATTTCTTGATACACCAAGGTGATGGTGGAGGTGTCGTAAAGTCTTGTGCAAAGTTTGGTGAACAATGAAAGTGTAACGCCTTGTGAAGGTTTAATTATGAACTTGTGGGAAAGACTTGAGGAGTGTGTGTAAAGGGGATGAGTGTAGTGCAAATGATGTTTAAAAGGGTGGTTATAAGGTAGTGAGGGAGTACTTTGGTTAGGTGAAGTTTTAGGCAAGAATACAAGTTACAAGTGTAAGAAAAAATGTTCTAAGTGTTAAGGACTTAGTAAAAGTTGAGTAAAAGTTTAAGGAATTTTTGGGATGTTTCGAGAGGGTTTAAGTGTGCCCAAAAGATGTTAAAACATGTGGGAGAACATGTGTAAAGCATAGGAAAAAATTGGGATGAATTTGGAGTTCAGAAAGAGGAGAAAAGCACATTAGAAAATTGGTTCTGCAGTGGACCGCCCCTACGGACCGCCCCTGTGGGGAGGTCCAGTGCAGAGAAGTGAAAAAAAAAACGTGTAGCATCTGTTGTGGACCGCCCCTGGGACCGCCCCAGAGGGGCGGTCCAGACCAGAGATGAAGAAAAAATTTGTTTAAGGCTCCTAATGATGGGGGATTGAATGGTAATGGTTTTAGATGATGTTTAGGCCTTGTTTGGTGACATGTAAAGGTCTTAAAGTGTGTAAACAAATGTTAGGTTTGATGTGAGAGTTGTGAACTTAAGATCACAAGTGTAAAATTAAATATAACGGGATGACGGGGTAACTATGGGCGCATTAGACGTTAAACAAGCATGTTACTCCAATGTTAATGAAAGTAATTGTAATGTTATCAGTTGTTCGAGAATTGCTCGAGGAACATAAGTGGACATGATAAAGTGGACTCCGGTGACAGGTATGGTTTTCTTGTAACCTGTGTCCTACCGGATTACACCGGCTTGTATGCCAATGTGTTTTTCTGTATGTTTGCCACGTTGTAAGATTAAACATGTAATGAGTTTACAGTAATTCATTTATGTGGCATGTACAACTCCGATACCATTTAACCTCGGAAGTGTTAACCTTAGTTAACTGAGTCTAGGATCACATGAGAGTTCGGTATTCGGAGTAAACGACCCGAACCATAGGACGTACTAACCACGGCTATGCGTGTGTTAATTGTGTGATATGTGTATGTGAATGTAGGGATCTCCCTTGTGTGTTTAACCCAGTTGTAATACTGTATGGTGTGTAGTTATAATAGACTCCATAGTGGGGTTCTAACTAATATCTAAAGTAAGTATGTACTAACAGTGGTGAGGAATCCGGTTTGGCCGGTCGCGCGTTGTTTGGGAGAGGGTATCCTTCTTAGCCTTACCCTTCTCTTTGTTATGGTTGTTTCCCTCACGGGTTATGATCTCCCATTAGCTTATTCCAAAGCTTAGCTATTCTGACTTATGATCGGTTTAGGGGGAACATGTGTTTGTGTGGTGTGTTCGGGCCTCCAAACCCGAACCATCTTAACTTAAGTTACTCGTCCGACTATTAGGACGGTAATGAGTGTTGTTGTTATTGTATAACGAGCTTACCATGAGGGTGACATCATTCTCTAGGCTCACCAGTGAATTAGCTATGTTTGGGTCGGTTCCAAGAGGACCGTTCCCGTTATGTTATGTGATGTTGTTGTAATGCAATTCCTATTGCGATGTTATCATGTGCACGTCGAAACGTGAGAAGTGTTGTTATGTTTTGTTATGTGAGGAATGTTATATGTTGTAAGATATGGAGTGTGTGGATCATGGAAATGAATCCCAGTTTGTGATAAGAGGCGTTTAAGGATAACCCGATTTAAGGGTAAGTGTCGTCTATTGAGGAAGTAGCTCCATTAGAGGAGGAACACTCTAGGGATAATGAATACCATGAGTGACTTATCAAGTAAGGATGTATTATCCGTTTGTTGAGCCCATTGAGGCAAAATGTTATGTGTTGTGTGTTACAGTTGCATGCATGATTAAAATATAATCAATCGCATGCTAAGACGACAATTAGTTGTGTGTGGCCCGGTAGCATGTAGGCTGCGGGATTACCATACCAGCAAAGGTGCTGAGCCCCTTGGGGGCCACCCTTTCTCTTCTTTTCCTATTTCAGGTACAGAGAGCTGGAAGCCGTTCGAGAGTAGGACGGGGTAGTCGTTGTACATGGGTAATCATTTAAGTGTATATATACAGTAGGTGTAGTAAGACCGAAGTTGTTATCGGCATCAGTTTGTAAATACTCGGTACAGTTGGAAGGTATGTGTATGTTCGTTGTTAATGGAAAGAGATAATAATGTGTAGTTGCTCGGGGATTTAGCCCATCAGACCGGTACAATGTATATGGATTAGCCTTGTTAGCCACGTGGGTGGCTAACGGCGTGTAACACCAACGAGTTAAGTAATGTGACGAGGTTTGTTTTGTTTTCCCGCTGCAGTTTATTGTAAGTGTGTAAATGTTGGATGGGGTGTTACAAAAAGTGGTATCAGAGCGAAGTATCGCTCAGATGACTGAATTACCGAGCTTAGGAAGTACCGAGTTAGGATTTAAGTACTTTGGGTTAAGGGTTGAGTGATAGCGTGAGAGATACGCTAGATAGGAATTTGCAGTGTGTACTGGAAACCTACAATATCCATCCCACCCTCCACAATCCCTGTATATAACTTGGGGAAACAACGCCAGAGAGATGGAAGTCCACTCTTACTCGGGAATACCCGATCTGGCTGTTATTAAATACCTCTAAAGGTACGGAGAACCTGTCATACGGTAGATCCCGAAAACTGGGAATCCCGGAGACGGTTCCCATCTGAACATTGTTAACCACATTTAATAGCGAAGAATGAAGAATTTTGTGTATAAGAGAATAGAATTTCCGGCAACTTGGGTCGACATGCTAAGTAGTCGAGAATAACCAGCTTGCAAGCACCAATCGTGCAACAGGCAAGAAGTGGATTAATGAACCCCGAGACGAGTGTCTACAGAACCACAGTTGTCAAGTGATACACCAACGGTATACCAACCGACAAAGGAACTACAACGTAGTGCCCAAACAAGAGACAAGTCTCAGTAACCACGACAAATACGTGGAACGGGCTACGAAGACGAAACAATACAAAAGAAAAGGGGCCTCCCAGAATGGGAAACACCCCAGTTGATAATTACCATATGAATACAGTGAGGAGTTACCCAGAGGGTTATTGTCAAGACTGTAAGATCAAGTGAGGGCCAACGAGGCCATTGATAATAGTGCGAGCAAGAATAATACCACAACCAGTATGTGTGCTTAACCGATAGCCAGTTAGCATGGCGCACTTGCCATGGCAAGTGCTGCTATAACAGGGCTGTTCGGGGAAGTTTTAACAAATACAAAGTACTTAGTAAAGTACCACGAAGTTAAGTATGATCATTATAACCATGGAAGGGCTTAACAGCCTGACCTTTGTAATTGGAAGTACACCAGTCAGCAAGAAGCTAGACTTGGCTAAGGTAAGAAGATGTTGTGAAACCATGAAAATTTTCTTTCAAACTCAGATTTATTCAAACTCTTTCTTTTCAAAACCAGATTTTCTTTCAAACCAATACTTCTTTCTAACCTTCTTCTAAACCAAACCAGTAAAACCAAGGGCAGTTGATAAGAATTCAACAATGGATAAACCTTCCCTCGATTATGTTCGGGAAGCATGGAATGAATATTGTCAAGGGACAATATAAGGGAGTTGACAACAGAATACTTCACCTAGGCGTGTGACGGACACTACGAGTGTACCAACTGAATTGTGGGACGACCGCACTCCGATAGGAGCTTGTGGGCCTGACAGACCTACTTATGGGTTAGTTGGGTAAGTAGTAATGTATCAGTATGGTACCCCACATATGTATACGAGTAGAGTCCGGAACACGGGAAGTAGTCGACTCCGTACTACGGTCAGCAGTATAAGTCAAACGAGAGCTAAGGACTACCATGAATGGTTGAAGTTAAGAAACTCAGTTAAGTTAACGAGACTAAAGGAATTAGTAAATTCCTTACAACGAAATGCTTAGGAGTCAGGAGGTGCGAAGTGCACTAACTGTAGTGTGAAGGCATCGTATACGTCTTAAAGATCCTCAGGGATAAACATGTTAGCTGGAACGGTGACCCAGCCTGTACATGGCAAGCAGATGCCTAATGTGGACACATTATTGTGCAATGGACGGGATGAAACTCCCAGAATGAGTACCTACACTACCAGGAAATGTTGATCTTCACAGAAGAAGATAATAAGCCAGTTAAGAACGCAAACGGCATGGCTAACGGAATGTACCAATAAGTGTGAACCAGATTTAAAAGCATAACTTAGCAACACCCAGGAGCAATCCTTGAAGGGTGTTCGCATCAACAGTTGTTGCAGGAAATGACCTGACAGAAACACGAGGGTTGAAACTAACACCCAGTTTAGACATAAGTTGTCAGGAGACGGACTGACAACCTGAGGGGCATCCCATGAAAGGAAACGGAATGCAACGACCTTGTCATGGAGCTCAATATAATATCCAAACCATGTAATGTTGTACAGAGAAGTACATGTGTGTGGACAGCCTACAATGAGCGCAGCTCAAGGCAGTAAGGCTTATAAGCCACAAATAAAATGTGTTATGAAAATTAGATTGACTGCAAAAGTTTATGTAATATAAGTGAATAGAGTGGAGAACGAACCACTGCATTAAGAGTGGGGATACCTCTCGATATTGTGAGACCGCAGGAGCGGAAGTTATGTGAATCAAGTTCAAGAAATATGTTAAGGATGGATGATGTTATTATTGAAAGAGAGCGATTAGCTTAGTAGTGTGTGTGTATAAAGTGAAACACCGAGCTGAATAATGCCGGCTTGTGACTCGAATGATCAATGCTCAAGGAGCATTCAGTAGTCGTCCAAATGAGTGATGAACTATAATGTGAATAATGTAAGTTTATGTGTGGAGGTTGAGGTGACAGTAGATACGATATAAGCTGATGTTATACAAGGAGTAAGAGCACGGTGCGCAGCAAGCGACCGTTGTATAAGTATTGTTAAACGATAATGTAACAGATAAGACCAGTTATGAGTTAAACTCAGTGGAGATACAACAGTAAGTGATACCAAACAAACTAGGCAGTAAGCCAGTAGCCAGTATTACGAGATCAAAATCTCAGTGAAACTCAGTGTGAATTCCTACTCCAATCGCATAAGGGATTTACTGTCAAGAGTTTACGCCTCTGCACTCTGTATGACTGAGTGTTTTGGTATTGCACTTGTGCAGTAATGATCGAGTGGGATAGCTAGGATTTGGGGAAATGTTAATTGTGGTAGAGTAACGCTATAATGACCGATGCATAGGAAATGCAAGATCGCACCAATGAAAGGATACTTGTACAAAACAAAATGTGGAGGCATGATTAAGAATAAGTGACTACAGTAGCACTAAATACCAAATACCGGTATGGAATATACCCCAAATGTTGTAAATAGCTGAGAGAGCACTACACACTAGGTAGTAGCTCAATCTCAACCGACAGTAAGTCGGAAGGGAACAAGTCAATCATTGTGAAATACACAGCTGTATACACAGTAAATTGTCATGGAAGTGGATAGGAAGTTTATAACTCACCGAATTCGCTAACGGTAAGAGATACCACGCGTCGGTTGAGAAACCATTGTTACCAAGATGAAGGTGACAATTGGGGATGTACAATACAGTAAGAATAACAAATGGGGAAAACTAAGCCCTACAGTTGTCAGAGTTGCGCAGCAGACGCTAGTGAACCAGTGAGTCAAGTGTACAATGTACATGGTGAACATGAGTGAATGGCTAATTATTAACGCCTAGAAGCCTAACAGGCCAGAATCGAAACCAACTAAGAGTTTAAACAAACTCCAATGAGAATTCTTGGTTTAGGAACTAAACCGCCAATATGGTTAAGATCCTCTAATCAGAATCCATTGTGTAATAGACCGCGTGGAAGTTAAAACACTTCACGACGGTAGAACATTTTAAGCCAATGTTTAGTGATTGATTACGTGGGCGTAATCCCTTTTAAGGGGGGTAGTGCGCAAAACCACTTAGTGTGTATTACCGTACAAATGTACGTGATTTATGTTGTGCATAGCACAAAATAATTTGTTTTGATGATTGGTGTGTGTGTTATGTAAACATACGCATTCATTCATCGTTTAATTGTGGTAATTGCGCAGAGAAGATGCGAATACCATTGTGATAAGTGTGTGTATTTGTTAACAATTGTGTGTGATAGTACAAGTGTGGGAGTAGAGAAACTCCCGGGAACAAAACCCCGACAGTGTATAAATGTGAAACGGTGTGTTGTATTTTGATAAAATATATGTGTATATATATATTACATAGTGATTCATGAAAGGGTATGAACCCGACATAGGACCTAGTGAGAATAAGATTCCCTAGGCAACAGGATTAAAGTGAATGGAGGTAACTGATAGACGGAGTTCTATCCTTTGGAGATGTTATGATCATGATTAGAATGATTTAAAAGATAGAAAATTAGAAATGAGTTTTAGTTGATGCTTTGAAGTGGGAAGTAACCTTGATTTGCATGCGATCAAGGGAAGCCGAACACAAATTGGGGTGGAAGGATAGTTCAACACTGATGCTGATCACATCAGGGTTGGATGATTCTTGAAGCTCCCTATAAGTGGTCACAAATAACCACGCTAAGGAAAGAAGCAAAGAGCTTAAGTTGGACTTGGAGTTGTGTGTGTTTTCAAAAGGATTTTTAATTGGTACTCATAAAACGTCAATAGATACTTTACATAGTTAAAGTTCTCTTACTTAACCTCACAAGGAAATTTTAAACTTAAGTGATTGTTTTAATCTCCCAAAGGCACGGGGACGGAAGGTGTCCATCGCGACCAGGTTCTGCGGGATCATAGCGTATATCAAAGATATTTTTGATTGCTATACATGCTATGACATGTTGTGTGGTATGTGTAATAAATATTATTTTGACCTTGAGTTCCTAAAGTGTATGCTATTAAGACCTATGAGTCTAAATGTGTTGTGTTACATAGACCTATGTGTCTAAAGACTGACCTATGTGTCTAAATGTTGTTATGTTACCCAAGACCAGAGAGTCTAAGGGTTGTTATGTATGTGTAAATGTTGTTAAGATACCTGGACCAGTGAGTCCGAGGTTATCATGTGAATATGTTATGTTATGTATGAATGTGAATGTGTTACCCGGACCATTGAGTCCGAGGTTGTGATGTAAAGTGTGTTTGGTTATGGAAGTTTTATTTCTATAAGTAATCCCCGTATTCTAATCCAAGATGTGTGGGAAGTGTAAACTTCGAGGACGAAGTTCTTTAAAGGGGGGTAGATTGAAATACCCCAAACCTTGATATGTGGGATAAATGTCAAACTATGATATTTAAAGGGTAAAAAGTGCCTTAGAAACGTTAGTGTACAACTTAAACCATAGTAAAACACAATAAAGCACTAAGACACAACTTGAGCAAAAACATGCTCTAAGCTTGGAGTGAACTTGGTTGGGACCCAAAGAGCCTATCAAGACTTAGTAATATTCAATTATGATTTAATAAGGATAATTAAGTCCTTAGGAAACTTTGGTAGACAATTAAACCAAACAAAACACAAATAAATACCTTAAAGCCAATATTGGCGAAAATGTTCTCTAAGCTTGGGATAAGTTTGGTTAAGACCTAATAACCTTACCATGACCTTATTTATATGTTAAGTAACATATTAAATCAATTACTAAAGAAAACCATGCTTGAAAACAAGTTAAAACACAAAATGTGCTTTAAGGATCCTTAAAGCACATTTTTGAAAAATTGTCTTGTAAATGAGTTTTGAATGGCTAAATGTCCATCATTACTCTTTAATCAACATGTGTACTACTTAGTATCACATTAGGAAGTCTAAATCAATGGGAAATAAAAAATTTCACAAATATGTGCCTTAATTTGTGAATAGTGCTCAAATAGTGCTAGTTTAAGTTATAAGTCAACATAAGTTGTTTAATTGGTCAACAAAGGCCATATATATGTTATATATGTAAGGGGCCACGGTTTTAGGGGTGTGAGTCATCACACTTGGCTTGCCAATTAAAAGAAAGAAAGAAAAGAAAGTAAAGGTTACCTTTTTGCTTTATAACTTAAATATCTCCAAAACTTACCTCTCTCCTCACTTTCTCTTCTTTTCTTTTTGGTTCCCACCGTCTCCAACCTCATCCTCCCTTCTCCATTCTCGTTTTGCTACAGCAAGTAGCCATTCTCCATCTTTGAATGCTTGTAACTCATGGCTCCAAGCTCCGAATTCAATTCCGAGACTACCGTTGTCTTAGTTAGAGTAGGCTCTACATTCCTATCTTTTCAAATCTTCAAACGCTCCATTTCGGTGCCATGGAGATTCACCATTGAAGGAGCTTGAGCTCATATGTCCATGCCTTGTCATTCTCCTTTGTTTCAAGGTAAGGAAAATCAAAGAAAATCCAAGTTCCCATCATTTTCTTGTATAACCGAAAATTCACCTTACAATGGTGCCTTGTCTTGCTATTTTCTTAGCTTAATTAAATCTTCTAGGGACTAGGAGGAGTCCTATCTTGCCACTTAACCAAGCTCTCTTTCAAATTCCAAAGGTAATCATCAAATTTAGTGTTTTAAGACACTTATGTAAACCTAGGGTTTAATTATGAGTTTGAGTATTAAACTTAATACTCATTACCCTTATATGTGTATTGGTTAGAAGGTTGACAAGTGATAAAAGCTCCTTGCCGATTTTCAATCAAGAAAAACAAGTGAAAACAAGTGAGAAAGCTTGGAAAACAAAGAGGTAAATGACCTCTCTTAATGTGGTTTTATGTACTAGGGAATTGAGCTATATTTGCTTAATAAATAACCTAAAGAGCCAATGGGAAATGAGCTAGAAAACTATCCACAAGGTGGACTAAAAAGACATGGGAGCATTGTTGTGTGTATTCGCAGGTTGAAGGCATTTAAATGTGGAAATTCAGTGTTTATGGTTTATGCTATTTAAGGGCCTAAGTGCCAAGCAATTTAAGTTTATGCACTATATTGTGATGTAGTGTAGTTTAAAGGTTTAGTTGTGTGTAAAGAACATCTCTTGTGAAGGTGAATGTGTTTGATGGTTAAAGGATGAAAAACCATATGTTTGTGTATAAGAGTGTGTATTAAGAGATTGAATGTTCTTGATTGTCTAAAGGTGAAAAACAATGTGTTTTGGTGTAAGGTGATACAAGAGAAGCTATGGCGAAATTTAGTTGATAAACAAAAGAGTTTATGTGTTGTAATGAGATTTTATGACCTAGAAGGTACTAGGAATTTTTAAGTGTTAAGATGGTGAAAGAAAGTGAATTAAGGTGTTCTTAGGTGTTAAGATGCCTTAGGCATAGTTTTGGAGATTTAGGGAACTAATGGATGATTTCTTGATACACCAAGGTGATGGTGGAGGTGTCGTAAAGTCTTGTGCAAAGTTTGGTGAACAATGAAAGTGTAACGCCTTGTGAATGTTTAATTATGAACTTGTGGGAAAGACTTGAGGAGTGTGTGTAAAGGGGATGAGTGTAGTGCAAATGATGTTTAAAAGGGTGGTTATAAGGTAGTGAGGGAGTACTTTGGTTAGGTGAAGTTTTAGGCAAGAATACAAGTTACAAGTGTAAGGAAAAAATGTTCTAAGTGTTAAGGACTTAGTAAAAGTTGAGTAAAAGTTTAAGGAATTTTTGGGATGTTTCGAGAGGGTTTAAGTGTGCCCAAAAGATGTTAAAACATGTGGGAGAACATGTGTAAAGCATAGGAAAAATTGGGATGAATTTGGAGTTCAGAAAGAGGAGAAAAGCACATTAGAAAATTGGTTCTACAGTGGACCGCCCCTACGGACCGCCCCTGTGGGGAGGTCCAGTGCAGAGAAGTGAAAAACAAAAACGTGTAGCATCTGTTGTGGACCGCCCCTGGGACCGCCCCAGAGGGGCGGTCCAGACCAGAGATGAAGAAAAAAATTTGTTTAAGGCTCCTAATGATGGGGGATTGAATGGTAATGGTTTTAGATGATGTTTAGGCCTTGTTTGGTGACATTTAAAGGTCTTAAAGTGTGTAAACAAATGTTAGGTTGATGTGAGAGTTGTGAACTTAAGATCACAAGTGTAAAATTAAATATAACGGGATGACGGGGGTAACTATGGGCACATTAGACGTTAAACAAGCATGTTACTCCAATGTTAATGAAAGTAATTGTAATGTTATCAGTTGTTCGAGAATTGCTCGAGGAACTAAGTGGACATGATAAAGTGGACTCCGGTGACAGGTATGGTTTTCTTGCAACCTGTGTCCTACCGGATTACACCGGCTTGTATGCCAATGTGTTTTTCTGTATGTTTGCCACGTTGTAAGATTAAACATGTAATGAGTTTACAGTAATTCATTTATGTGGCGTGTACAACTCCGATACCATTTAACCTTGGAAGTGTTAACCTTAGTTAACTGAGTCTAGGATCACATGAGAGTTCGGTATTCGGAGTAAACGACCCGAACCATGGGACGTACTAACCACGGCTATGCGTGTGTTAATTGTGTGATATGTGTATGTGAATGTAGGGATCTCCCTTGTGTGTTTAACCCAGTTGTAATACTGTATGGTGTGTAGTTATGATAGACTCCATAGTGGGGTTCTAACTAATATCTAAAGTAAGTATGTACTAACAGTGGTGAGGAATCCGGTTTGGCCGGTCGCGCGTTGTTTGGAGAGGGTATCCTTCTTAGCCTTACCCTTCTCTTTGTTATGGTTGTTTCCCTCACGGGTTATGATCTCCCATTAGCTTATTCCAAAGCTTAGCTATTCTGACTTATGATCGGTTTAGGGGGAACATGTGTTTATGTGGTGTGTTCGGGCCTCCAAACCCGAACCATCTTAACTTTAGTTACTCGTCCGACTATTAGGACGGTAATGAGTGTTGTTGTTATTGTATAATGAGCTTACCATGAGGGTGACATCATTCTCTAGGCTCACCAGTGAATTAGCTATGTTTGGGTCGGTTCCAAGAGGATCGTTCCCGTTATGTTATGTGATGTTGTTGTAATGCAATTCCTATTGCGATGTTATCATGTGCACGTCGAAATGTGAGAAGTGTTGTTATGTTTTGTTATGTGAGGAATGTTATATGTTGTAAGATATGGAGTGTGTGGATGATGGAAATGAATCCCAGTTTGTGATAAGAGGCGTTTAAGGATTACCCGATTTAAGGGTAAGTGTCGTCTATTGAGGAAGTAGCTCCATTAGAGGAGGAACACTCTAGGGATAATGAATACCATGAGTGACTTATCAAGTAAGGATGTATTATCCGTTTGTTGAGCCCATTGAGGCAAAATGTTATGTGTTGTGTGTTATAGTTGCATGCATGATTAAAATATAATCAATCGCATGCTAAGACGACAATTAGTTGTGCGTGGCCCGGTAGCATGTAGGCTGCGGGATTACCAAACCAGCAAAGGTGCTGAGCCCCTTGGGGGCCACCCTTTCTCTTCTTTTCCTATTTCAGGTACAGAGAGCTGGAAGCCGTTCGAGAGTAGGACGGGGTAGTCGTTGTACATGGGTAATCATTTAAGTGTATATATACAGTAGGTGTAGTAAGACCGAAGTTGTTATCGGCATCAGTTTGTAAATACTCGGTACAGTTGGAAGGTATGTGTATGTTCGTTGTTAATGGAAAGAGATAATAATGTGTAGTTGCTCGGGGATTTAGCCCATCAGACCGGTACAATGTATATGGATTAGCCTTGTTAGCCACGTGGGTGGCTAACGGCGTGTAACACCAACGAGTTAAGTAATGTGACGAGGTTTGTTTTGTTTTCCCGCTGCAGTTTATTGTAAGTGTGTAAATGTTGGATGGGGTGTTACATAAACAAACCCCCTCTCACACACACACACACTAGCTAAATAAATAATGAGTGAAAAAGCAAAAGTAGAATAAAAGGGTAAAAGCAACTTACCTTTTCTCTCACCTCCCATTTCCTCATTTCCCTATTCTCTCACCTCTTTCCTTCTCTCCCAGTGATTTCTCTCTCCCTCCTTTGAGCTGGGCTATTTTTGAGAAGCTCCACACCTCCCATGGCTTCTCTTCATTCTTCCTCATGCTCTAGCTCCATTTGAGCTCCAAATGTAAAATAAATTACATATTTGTAATCCCCTCATCCTCCTCTACATTTCTATCTTTTCAAAATTCGAAAAGGATGAGTTTCATCTCCATGGGTTTTCCCCATTTGAAGAGAAAAGCACACCATTGTGAAGCTTGGAGTCTCCTCTTTCCAACAAGGTAAAAATCTCCATGAAAGACCTCATATTTCTCCATCTCTTTGTATGGCCGATTTTACCTCTCTCTCTCTTACCTTGTTTTTCCTCTTACTTTGGAGCATTGTTTCAACCCTCCAATGGTGGAGTAACCCCCTTCTTGAACCAAGGGCTAAAACCCCTCCTAAAGCACTCCAAAGGTAAACCCTAGAATTTGTATTTTAAAAACTTCAATGAATTAGTGTATTATGAGGGTTAGTAGGTTAATTATGCTTGTCTTTGTGTGTTGGGTGATGGGAATGGAGTTTGGCAACTCCATTCCCCACAAAATCGATTTGGACAAGAAAGAGAGGAAGAGGAGAAATGGAAAAGAAAAGAAGGAATCAAAAGCTCAAGGTAAGAGCTCCTTCCTAATGTAAATTCTATTGCATTAGAGTAATGGGAATGGGTAAAATATTTAAAGAACCCAAAACCTTGTACTAGTATTGAGGATTGTGAAATTTGAGTATTTAAGAGCAAGTATTTGAATTGAAGGCTTTGGAGCCAAGTGTAATGAGTATGTGTATTGGTATTGTGATTGATGGGTATTGATGTATTAGGATTGCTTAGTATGTGTGCTGGTAGAACCCTTGTGGTTTGGCTAGAATAGGAATGAATTTGATGGAAAAGTATGTGTGTGGAGAAGCTTGAATAGTAGGTGAACTATGGCAAAATTTTAGCAGGAATTGTGCATTAGTGGATGACTTGGTGAATGGAAGAACCAAGGTATGTATTGGGATTAGTAGAGATGTTTAGTAGCAATTGAATGGTAATTGTAGTATGAGGAATAAGAAGTGTAAAATCTGTAGCAAAGTGTATAAGAATACATTGGAGAAGTTAGGAGAATCTAATGTGCAAGAATTAGTAAAATGAATGCTAGACTTGGGTATAGACATTGTAATTGCTTGGAAATGTATTTGGGATACTAGGAGTAGCATTGGTAGAGGGAGTATTGAATGGTAAAGGTTAGAAGGAAAATCTGTAGCATGAGAGTAAAGAAAACAATTGTAAGAATTGAAAGGAAGTGAGGAGAATGGTGTATGTGGATTTAGAGAAGAGTAAGGAATTGTTGGATGAACTAAGGCAATTTGGAGGGCCTAGATAGTGTTTAAACATGTGGGATTACATGTAGGAGATTGGGGAAGTAATGGGTAAAAGAGAGGACTGAAAACAGATTTTAAAACTGAAGTACTAGGCCGGACCGGACTTGCGACCGGACTTGCAAGTTCGGTCGAGCCCAGATTTACAAAGATAGGAAACCTTCTGGAATTGACCGGACTTGCGACCGGACATGCAAGTTCGGTCGGACCAGAAAATTCTCCCGTCAGAAACCTTCTGGAATGGACCGAACTTGCGACCGGACTTGCAAGTTCGGTCGAGCCAGAAAATTTCCTGTACTGGTAGCTACTGGAATGGACCGGACTTGCAAGGTCGGTCGCAAGTCCGGTCGAGTAAAAAATATATATATATATATATATATTTTTATTCTATGATTATAATAATCATAGTATATATATATATATGCCTATGCACATATATGCATATATATGCAGTAGTACACCACAAATGAAGTAGTAAAGGTAAGAAAGTAAGTATATGAGTAGGAAAACAAGTATAAAAAGTAACCAAGTAAGTTGAGAGTATGAGAATATTAAGTACACCGGGATAACGGGGTAAGTACGGGAGTAGTAATTATTTGTGTATCGTAAGAGTATAGTATTAATAATAATGTTGGAACATTATCAGTGGGACAAGTGTGAACCAAGGAACGAGGGAACACATGGTAGAGCTAACTTCGGTGAAAGGTATGATTTCCTCACGCCCCGTATGCTAACCGAGTTACGTTGATTTGTGTGCTGTATGCCGGCTAATCAAGACTAAAGCATGAAAACGGTTTTTTGCCTTTCGTTGCATGTCTTGTTGTATGTTGATTGAGCTAACCTTTCTTGATTGATTGTGTGGCCTCACTTAGTGCGTAGACCGACTCATAGATGAGTCTTATTGTGTATTAACTCGTGGTAAGAGTCCTGCGTGAACCAATGGAACCGTAGCAACGCACTAAACCAACGAACCAATAAACGATAACGTAAATCAATGAACTCACTAGAATGTGAGAGAGTGTACGGGAGTAATAACCTCCCGATAACGGTAGGAGAAACGAAATGAATAATCCACGAACGAAAAGTAGTGGAAGTATATAAGTAACCTCTATTAGAGGAATTAATCTTGGTGCAAAACATGAACCATAAGAGTAGCAAGGAATGAGGAGGGATCTCCAAACCCCTTAGTAATTAGTCGACCCATTATGAGAGGACCCAACTGATGTAAGTATGCCCCGAACGAGAGAGTATTCGATATGTTGGGGAAACCCTAAAATATGAGGATACTAGGCGGTGGTAATTCCCTAAGCTAACAGAGGTTATCGAGAGAGATACTTCTAGGCTAATCCATGAGATTGTAATATACTCTGAGAGAAGAGTGTTGGGAATTCGAGTAGTCCGGTAGTACGGACATTTGAGTATTTGAGGAGCTAAGCGTATAGCCCTCGTATTGTAGGTCCGGTGGTGAGTCTTGTGTATGACTCGCCCAGAGGCCAAGTAATGAGTATCGAGTAAGAAGCAAGTATGAGTATGTAATGAGTACCGAGTATTGAGTATGTATGAGTAAGTATTGAGTATCGAGTATGTAAGAGTAAGTATAGAGAATTGAGTAGTGAGTATGCACCAGTATAGTAACGAGTACAGAGTAAGGATCGTGTACGAGTAAGGTATTGAACATGGAGTGATGAGTATGCAAGAGTAAGGAGTGAGTATGAGTAACGAATATCGAACACCGTACGAAGAGTAATGAATTTATAATAAAGACGAATGGTTGACTATTGAATTGTCTTCCTTAGTAAGTATTGAACTTGTATATTTATGTAGGTATCTTTGATTGTATTGTTGTAGTATAAGTATGTATGTATGCATGTAAAATAAACTCCATGTATATCCGACCCAAAGTAGTCGGCGTACCGCGGTTAGCACGCAGTATATGCGGATTTCATATGCAGCGTAAGCTGACCCCCACGGGGGACCGTTTTTAGTGTGCAGGTACTCGAAGCTGACCACCGTTCGAGAGAGTAGGACGGGGACTGCTATGTAAGCATGGGTAGTAGTATGGAAGGGATGGAACCAGTAATGTATTGGGAAATTTGGAAGTCCAAACTGTATCGGTAAAGTTAAGGATTGTAGTATACTCGGTATAGTATGGTATTGGAGTTGTATTTGAATTATGTTTTAGTATGCAAGGGGAAGTATTGTATTGTGTAGAGCACTCGGTATGTTCATATTCATCAGACCGATAGTATGAAGTATTGTAACTTTCCTTGTTAGTCACGTGGGTGACTAATGGCATTGTACACCCACCGTTGAGTAAGTAATGTCCGCTGCGAAGGTAAGTATGGTACGGTAATGACGGTATTAGCGGTAGGGGTGTTACAAAAAGTGGTATCAGAGCGAAGTATCGCTCTGATGGATGAAATACCGAGTTTAGGTAAATACCGAGTTAGGAAGTAGAGACTTAGGGCTAAGGGTTGAGCACTAGTGTGCGAGGACGCTAGATAGGAATTTCCAGTGTGACCTGGATACCTACAGTAACCATACCCGCCCTCCGCGTCCCCGTTGTAAGTTGGGACAAGAACGCTAGAGAGATGGAAAGACCTCTCACACTCGGGTAAAACCCGATCTGGCAGTGCAAAACAAACCTGAATAGAAAGAGAACCTGTCATACGGTAGAGTCCAAGAACTGGAAGTCCCGAAGACGATTCCCGTTGGATGACGATGACCGCACTTAATGGCGGAGAAGTGAAGATCCTAAACACAAGGATAATGGAATTTATGGCACCATGGGGCGACATGCTTCGCAGTTGCGAGGACCATGGGTATCTAGTAAAAGAGAAGCACAATCGCACAATGAAGCAAATAAGATGGAGTAACAAACCCGAGACCGGAGAGTCAACGGACTGTAATGTTTGACAACACCGACAATGGTATACAACCCGACTAAGGAATTAGTCAAGGTAGGATTAATACCAAACCTACATGCCAAGAGGCTGTAATAACCGAACAACATAGTTCAGATAACTATGAAAGAAATCATAACACATACACCTATAGGACCATAACCTGGCTCCTAAGGATAAGTCAAGTCTCGTTAACCACACTGAAGGTGTGAGACACCCGGATGGACGACAATCATGTCAAGTATACTGAGAAGCGACTCAGGAGATCGATCACCAAGATCAAAAGATCAAAGGAAGATCTAATAAGACCACCAATTATGGATGGAAATGATACCGTAGCCGGTATACGTTAACCGAAAAACAACCTACCCGCGCACTCGCCCAGGGCAAGTGCAGCAACTACAAGACGGTTGGAATACTTTCAACAACCCGCAGATACTTGTCAAAGCACCGCTATGACGAATGGAGCAAATATAGGATCACCAATCCTAAGTACTTAAATAATGAAACCTCGGAAAGGCCTAACGGCCCGACCATTGTATTATGAGTATACCAGTCAGCAAGAAGCTGGACTTGGTCAAGACCTCAATCATGACAACGCCATGAAGAATTCCTTTTAACACCGAACAGCCATTTCAAAACCCGAATTTCTCTTTCAAAAATCACAAACTCTTCTTTTAAACCTTGGATTTTTAAAACCAAACAGATGGAATTACGGTGAGTATCATAGAATGATACAAGAGGAGTTGACAATAGAATACTTCACTTAGGCGTGTGACGAACACTACGAGTGTACCCAAATAAGGGATGTGGGACGACCGCACCCCGAAGGAGCTTGCGGGCCTGACAGATAGTTAGGTAAGTGGTAACGTGCCAAGACGGTACCCCACGTATGTATACATGTAGTGTACGAAACACGGGAAGTAGTCAACTCTGTTCTACGGACCATGAGCAAATTCGAAACAGAACAGTTGGTTAACTCGAACGCAAGGCAAGGGGAACTCAGACAAGCTTACAAGCTAAGGAGTCAGAACTCACTACAGAGAACATTAAGAGTTGAAAGTGCAAAAGCACTAACACACGGGATAAGACATTGGATAGTCTCGAAGATATCGAAGTAAAACATGATGATGGAAGGAATACCAGTCTAAACTAGTAAGGCAAATACCTACATTACACATCAGTGTTCAATGAAGGGATGAGATTCCCAGAACAACTACCACACAAAACACACGGGTGATGTGGCAAGGTCCGGAATTACCATCATCGCTGGAAGGAATATCAAATCCGTTATAACATAAGGAAAAACACCAGTGATCTACCTAAGAACGAGAGACACTAACCTCAACGGATAACCCAGATCCAGAACCGCAAGGTGGGATAACAAACTGAACATACTCATAAATGTCAGCTAGATGCTACCATATAATCGGTACTACCCAGGAGCAATCCATAAAGGGTATCAAGTCAACACAGTTAAATGAGATGTCGTGATAAGAATACCACAATTGAAACGAACATCCGGTTAGAACACCGAAGGGATCCCACTCGACAGGGGATACCCCAAATCAATAAATGGTATCGATCAATACCAGGATAAAAAAGGGTCTCCAATGAACGGAAGCGTGACGTGACGATCTTATTAGGGAGCTCAGTATCACCTCCATCCCAGCGACAGCTTACGGAGATATAATCATTTGGGAACAACCTTCATGAGCAGAGCTCTAGGCGATATGGCTAGTAGGCCATAATATTATTTCCTTATACAACCAACGGTTGCAAAACCATTGTGAACCATATAGAAAGTTGTCAAGGACGACACCGATAAAAGAGTAACAACAGATGAATGAGGATGCCCCTCATAATGTGAGACCGCAAGAGCGGTGAGCACACGAATCCCAAGAAGGGGATACCATCAGTAACTGTGGGGAAATATATCCCTTTCAGAACTACTAATCTAGTCAAGCTTGAGCATACAACTATTGTCAAGTAATGTGAAATAAGCTTCAACAGCAATTGTTGACAACCGAGGAATAACCGGTATAAACCAATGATGCTCGGAGAGCTCAGAAAATAAGTAATACCATCTGTATTGCCAAATACATGGGGGAACCATCGTATAAATGATAGAGATGCATTAGCTGAAGCTAACAACAGTGGATGCCATGTAAACCAATATTATAAATCAGTAAGAACATGGTGCGCATCAGGCGACCAATGTGTGTGAATAATCACCCAATGCTATGGGTTGTTTGTACAAGATGTTAGACAGACCGGGCAACAAGCCAGAAGTCTGTACCAAATGATGAAGCACCACCTGAAAGAGTAACGATCAGCCCTATTGCGATCTCATAAGAGAGTTACTGCCAAGGGTTCACGCCTCTGCACTCTGTAGGACTGAGTGTTTTAGTATTGCACTTGTGTAGTTAATGATCTAGTAGGATAGCTAGGGATATGGAACATGTAAACAGTGGTAAATTCTTCCTTTCACCAGTGAACATGGCATAAGCCAGCTAAGCAAATGCTTAGAAACAAACCGTGCGGCCTAAGGCCAAAGAAGCACGAAGAGTGTGAAACACACCAACAATCACAAGATGTGAAATCCATTGGAACAAAAGTGAAGGTAGACTTAAGAAAGTCACAAGGACCGACGCATTGAAAATGCAAGGTCATACAAGTAAAGAACACTTGTAATGAACCAGAGAAACTGGTATAATTCAGAAGCTACTAACAGTAGAGGAAGCACTACAACTAAGTAGTGACTTAACCTCAACCGACAATAAGTCGGAGAAACCAAGTGAATGATCACTACAAAACACAACAGTGTGCATACAGATTGCCAAAGAGCTGGTTATGAATCTAAAACTCATCGAGTTCGAGCACGATAAGAGAACACCGCATTTGGTCAATAAACATTATTCTCACAGTAAGAGGGATAAAAGGTGATGCGTAACACGTTCAAGATAACAAGAAGGGCGAATAACCCAAGTTATCAGGGTCGCGCAGCAGAAGCTAGTGGACCTAGAATTCTAAGCGAAATACACCTAGTGAATAAAAGGCTAATCACCAATGCCTCAAAGCCATTTAGGCTAGAACCGAATCCGGTTAAGAGTTGAATAACTCCGATGGAAATTCTTGATGCATGGACTAACCGATAGTACGGTTAAGACCCGTTGATCAAGGAACATTGTATAATAGACCGCATGGAAACTGAACCACTCCATGATGGCTGAATGCCTTCGACCAATGTCCAATGTTGACACATGGTAGATTACGTGGGCGTAATCCCTTTTAAGGGGGGTAGAGCGAAAACCGCGAAATGTATGTTCTTACGTGATAGGTTCGTAAACTACAATGCGCATAACGCAAGAGAATTCGTTTTGGTGGTTGATACTTATGTTACACAAACATTGTATTCACTCATCGTGTAATTGTGGTAATTTGGGATGTAAGTATAGGAAAAGGAGTAGAGAAACTCCAGGGTAATGAGAAACCCGATTGGTAATAGTATGAAGAATGAGTATGTATGGGAGACTTGAGGAGTATAAATCGGTACAGAACCGATGTATGTAATGAGTATAAATCGGTATACAACCGACGTATGTAATGAGTATGAATCGGTGTACAACCGATGTATTTTATGAGTATAAATTGGAGTATAGCAAATTAATGGGATATTATACCCATGAATTCTTAAGTATAGCAGTTGGAGAAGATGTAGCAATAATTGATGAAATGATTAGTAAGTAAGTAAGTGAATCATATAAATTGGAAAATGTATGTGTATGATTACGAGTAGCAAGATTAAAAAAGATAGAAAATGAAATAATGTTTGACAATCTGTCTGTTTGTATTGAGGTGGGAAGTGGAACTTGATTTGCTAGCGATCAAGGGAAGCCGAACACAAATTGGAGTGGAAGGATAATTCAACACCAATGCTGATCACATTGGGGTTGAAGAACTCTGGAAGCTCCCTTAAGTGGCCACAATAATAACACTAGTAATAGGAATAATCATCATAAATTGAAATTGGGAGATGTATGCAAAGTTTTCAAAATGAATTTCCAAAACTAATTTGGTACAATGTTTTCTTCAAACTTGAGAATGAGGATCGGTTTTAAAAACCGCCACGGGCGCTAGTGGATCTTCCATGCCTAGGCACGGGTATCCGGTCGAAACCATAGGAAGTGAAGCTAGTTTTGAGTCTGTGGAAGTGTAGAGTAGTTTAAAAACCACTACGGTTGTACGGTAACAGTGTGGTTTTTGTATTTTCGAAGGGCACTGGGACAGCGTAGTCCCAAGTAAGTATGAGTATGTATGCGTAAGTATGAGTAAGTGCCTGAGGATCTCTATATGTGCAAATGAATTTGATCAGAACCAAAGGACCGTAGAGCCAGAAAGCGTAAGTGCTCAAGTCATGACGGCCGGGAACCAGAAAGCATAAGTGTTCAAACGTGACCGGTACCTGAGGGATCACTCGCCATTGGGGGAGGATTGTACCTAATTGTCTACGGATGGACCCCCTTGGAGAGAAGTAAAACAGATATTTTTGATTGCTATGCATGCAGTGACATGCTGTTTGGATGCGTAGTATGCATCATGTCAGACATTCGGAGTTTGACAAGTTATATGTAGAGGTCATAACCTTAGCATAGAGTATTGGTATGAGTAACAATATTAGATTCACCAACTTTGAGGGCAAAGTTCTTTAAGGGGGGTAGATTGAAATACCCCGAACTTAAATATGGTGATTTAAATTATTCTAATATAGTATTTAAGGGCCTAATAGTGCCTAAGTAATTTTTGGTAAAGAAAATAAATCCAAAAGAAATGAAGAAACGCTTAAAAAGCGAAAAAACGCTAAATGAGCGTTAAATAACCATAGGAGGTACGAGACCTCGGTTATAGTATCGTAAGGATTCCTAAGGATTATTCATGCCTAATTAGTATATGGGAATGATTCCCGAAGAAAACGGATCCAAGAAATGTATTAAAACGCTAAAAGAGCTTTAGCGCACGTTTTTCGAGGAAACCCGAAAACATGACTTTAAGTGGTCAAACAGACCCGTAAAAATTATAAATCATTAAATAATAATTATTAAGCATTTATGGAAGCTCAATAGCCAATAAAAATAAAGAAACGAGAAAATTCCGGAAAACGGGCCCGGTTAGTGAATAGTATCAAAACCGGGTAAAATAACGAGCGTTTTCTGTAAAAGACGAAAAACGCTCCAGCTAGTATTATAGTGGGGGCCGGTTTTAACAGATAAACAAACCCCCTCACACACACACACACTAGCTAACTAAATAATGAGTCAAAAAGCAAAAGTAGAATAAAAGGGTAAAAGCAACTTACCTTTTCTCTCACCTCCCATTTCCTCATTTCCCTATTCTCTCACCTCCCTCCTTCTCTCCCAGCGATTTCTCTCTCCCTCCTTTGAGCTGGGCGATTTTTGAGAAGCTCCACACCTCCCATGGCTTCTCTTCATTCTTCCTCATGCTCTAGCTCCATTTGAGCTCCAAATGTAAAATAAATTACATATTTGTAATCCCCTCATCCTCCTCTACATTTCTATCTTTTCAAAATTCGAAAAGGATGAGTTTCATCTCCATGGGTTTTCTCCATTTGAAGAGAAAAGCACACCATTGTGAAGCTTGGAGTCTCCTCTTTCGAACAAGGTAAAAATCTCCATGAAAGACCTCATTTTTCTCCATCTCTTTGTATGGCCGATTTTACCTCTCTCTCTCTTACCTTGTTTTTCCTCTTACTTTGGAGCATTGTTTCAACCCTCCAATGGTGGAGTAACCCCCTTCTTGAACCAAGGGCTAAAACCCCTCCTAAAGCACTCCAAAGGTAAACCCTAGAATTTGTATTTTAAACACTTCAATGAATTAGTGTTATTATGAGGGTTAGTAGGTTAATTATGCTTGTCTTTGTGTGCTTGGGTGATGGGAATGGAGTTTGGCAACTCCATTCCCCACAAAATCGATTTGGACAAGAAAGAGAGGAAGAGGAGAAATGGAAAAGAAAAGAAGGAATCAAAAGCTCAAGGTAAGAGCTCCTTCCTAATGTAAATTCTATTGCATTAGAGTAATGGGAATGGGTAAAATATTTAAAGAACCCAAAACCTTGTACTAGTATTGAGGATTGTGAAATTTGAGTATTTAAGAGCAAGTATTTGAATTGAAGGCTTTGGAGCCAAGTGTAATGAGTATGTGTATTGGTATTGTGATTGATGGGTATTGATGTATTAGGATTGCTTAGTATGTGTGCTGGTAGAACCCTTGTGGTTTGGCTAGAATAGGAATGAATTTGATGGAAAAGTATGTGTGTGGAGAAGCTTGAATAGTAGGTGAACTATGGCAAAATTTTAGCAGGAATTGTGCATTAGTGGATGTAACACCCCAACTCAATCCAAATGTGGTTCGCAACTTAACAGCATATATATATACATGTCACAGCGGAATTCTTTACACTCCAGGACCTTGCCACGGTCTGACTACAGAATATACCGAACATTAGTACAACAATCTTAACCAATTACATATTCTTCTTACGATCCACTCACAGCCTATACATCTTACTAACTCAATTTCCATACGAGTGTACATGCACAACTCGCAGGTCACACTTAATCCTTAACACTTGTGTCCTCTTCTTACTCTTGCGACGGCCGCCTCCTGATGTACACCTGTGTAGTAAAAACAGCCCCCAAAGGGGGTCAGCACGAATGCTGGTACGATCCCCTCATGGCCCCCAAGCTAACGTGGCTACGACGACTAATTGTCGATAGCATGGAGGTTGATTAAATGCACAACATAATAGTAAATGCTGTAAACAACAATCCATATATGAACAATCAAAGTTCACACACAATGAACGACTTAAATGCGTTCCCTTAATTAGAGAGTTATTTAACTCCTTAAGTAATGTTCCCTCTTAATCTTAGTCCATCCTTATCTCAACTCAATCTTAGTCTTATCTTAATCTTAGAAACAACCATCCTTTAATAAGGAGTGGATGTAGCTTATCTTAATCTTATTATTACAAACCCTCCTTTAAAAAGGAATGGTTGCAACTTATCTTAACCTCACCTTAATCTCAATCTTAATAATACAAACTATCCTTTAAAAAGGAATGGTTGCAACTTATCATAACCTTACCTTAATCTCAATCTTAATAATACAAACCATCCTTTAAAAAGGAATGGTTGCAACTTATCTTAACCTTACCTTAATCTTAATCTTAACTTATTCTCAGTACACAAACCATTCCTGGAGAGGAATGGTTGTATCCTAAGTCCAAACCTGGGATTTAGGTGATCCCACCGCACCATCTTAATGCCACCTACCCTGGACGGGAGTCTAGCGTAGCTGGGCCGGCAACCGGCCCTAGGCTACAAGTCCGAAGACAAGTCCTTAATCGGAAGTCGAATCTGCTATAGATACCGACCCCCTTTCCTTAGCATGCATGACCGGAGATCGGTCCCGGGTTTCCTCACTCAAGTTCCAGTTAGTAGTTATCTCAAGACCATGTTTGTTGGTTAACCTCTTTCGGTTCATATCGTCCTTTATTAGGGGGCGTTCCTTAGTCTCACTCAATTCCTTACTAAACATTGGTTAGTAAGTTCTCACGGTATGTTGTGTTAGTTTTCAAACATCACACAACAATACAAGAAATATAATATATTCCGGTTGCATGCTTTGTCTTGTTTAGTGAGCACACAAAAACAAATAGCACACAAGCCGAGGGACACCTCGTTAGCAAGCAGGTCACAAGAGAACTGTACAGTTCACCGTTGGCTGTTCGGTTGCTTAATCTCTTCCGGAGTCCAATTCCAAGTCCTAAAACATTCATTCAGTTTTAGGTTGTTAATCACTTAACTTAATACAACTTACTTGACTTGTTTAACTTACTTAATCCCTTAATGATTCCCACCTAACACCTCTTAAGTCTTACAACTTAATCTTACAACTTAACCTTAAACTTTTGAGTTTATACTTAACTTAACTTAATCCCTTAAGTTCCTAGGGTCCTAATCATTACCACCCTACTGAAGGTATACCCTATTACCATTCTTAGAATTCAAAATTTCTCTTTTTTTTCTTTTTTTTCTTTTTTTTTTAGGCCCGACCGAACTTCCGACCGACCTTACCTAAGGTCGGTCCATTCCAGAACACTTCATCGTTTGAAAATTCTACCCCGGACCTCCTTGCAAGTCCGGTCCCAAGGTCGTTCCATTCCCGAGAGTTTCCCCGAGGGAAATTTAAGCTCGACCGAACTTGCCAAGTCCGGTCCCATGTTCGGTCGATTCCAGAGACTTATTACCGTACAAAATACATGCCCGACCGACCTTGCAAGTCCGGTCCCAAGGTCGGTCCATTCCAGAAACTTTCTCCGGTAGTGTAATTTGAGCTCGACCGACCTTGCAAGTCCGGTCCTAAGGTCGGTCGGCTCCAGAACCTTGTTTCTAAATTCTCTTTTCAACTCCAAACTTCTCCTCATAGATCCTAATATGTTATCAAACTTTTGGGCACTTCAAATACACCTTAAGCCCTCCTCTAAACACATTAAATCATTCACCAAGATCCACCTTAGTCATTATGCATTTTCCTTGTAATAATGCTAACACTTGTAATGTTTTCCTCTTGGTTCTAGGTGGTGGTTCATACCTAATGTAGCCACTATTCTAAATGTTTTCCTCACCACTATAACATCATCTCCCAAGCATCTTTCACCATCGAAAATTCTTTTATGCATTTACTTAAAGTTCCTTCACAAGCTTAAGCTTCCTTCCATCAACACCTTATTTCCTTCCTAGTTGTTTACCAACATTTGCCTAAGTCCTAAATACTCAATTACATTCTCATGATTCCTAAATCCTTCAAAGTAATGCCTAAGTCATTATAACTCATTACAACACTTTATCTCACCCCTTTTTCATCAAGACAACCTCTAAGACTTCCTAGTACTTCCTTAGTCATTAAATTCCCTTAGGACATATCTTAATCACCTTAAGCATTACACCTTCTCCTTAAACTTATGCACAAGTCTTACATTCCTCATCTCATGATTTTGGTGTGTTCAAAAACACTCACTAATCCTCCAATTCCTCCTAGACATCTCTAGGTCACTCTAAACCTCAAGAACTCCTTAGTTAACTAATCTCCACTCAAATTCCTCATAATGACTCCTAGTAAATCCTAGGTTATATTAATTCACCACCATCACCTAAACACTTATTTTCTACTCAAATTTAGCCATAGCTCCTCTAGTATATTCTCATGCCCAAATGCATTGTTTTCCTCACACAATAATCTCACGCACACCAAGTCCTTTCTCATCTTATTTTCTCACCCAAATCAACTTATTCACATCATACTCAATATATTGCAATAACCTTAAATTGCATAGCACTAAGGCTCTTAAATGACATGGCTCTTAGGCCCTTAAATGACTTAAACTTAAACACTGAATTTCCCACATATAAAAACCTTCAACCTGCAAATACACCCGTCAATCTCATACTAGTTATAATGCTCTTAAAATCCACCTTAAACTTATATTACTAACTCATTCTCATTAGCTCCTTAATCACAAGTTCATAAGCTTGTTTAAGTTCTTTTTCTTAGGTAATATAACCCAATACACAATGTAAGCTCTAACCTACACTGGTACTTATCTAAAACTCATTCCTTAATCTTAAACCACCATTAGGTAAGCATTTTACCTTGTCCTCTCAAGCTTATCTTAATCTCCTCCTTAGACCTTCTTCTTGCATAGATCTCGGCCACCACTTAAGTTCCCCTTGCCAATGTTCTAATCAATATTCAATGACTCATATGAGTACTAAACAATACACTAACCTCAAGGAATAAAAACCTAGGTTAGAAATGTGTTCTAAGGCATGAAAGTGGATGATTACCTTGAAGTCTCAAAGTAGACTTGGGCATTGAATGAAATAGGACCTCCATAGTCCTTGGTGAATAAATCAAGCTAGAACAAGGCATAAAAAAACATAGCCCCATGAGAAGGAATTTCCGGCCATGTACAAGAAATGATGGAAACATGGTTTTTCTTACATTTTCTTTACCTTAAGAGAATGGAGAAGCTAATGAGCTCTTCAAACTTGGTTTTCCTCCATTAATGGAGTTTCCTCTTGGCACCAAAATGGAGCTTTGTAAGATTTGAAAAGATAGAAAGATAGGTCTTGGCCTAACTAAGGGAAATATGTGTTTAGTTTTTGATTTGGAGCTAAAATAAGTAAGTTATGGACAAAGCAAGGTGCTGTTGCCATGGGTGCTGCTCCTATGTGAATGAAGGGAGGAAGAAGATGGTGGAACCGTGTGAAGAAGAGAAATGAAGAGAGAGAAGAAGAAAGGTGGCTATCCTCCCTTATGGTGACTCACCCTCCCTTAGAAAACCGGCCCCCTATCTTAAATAAGGCTAGTCATGGTCTTTGTTGACCAACTAATTAGCTTATATTGATTAAAACTTAAACTAGTCACTATTTGGTACTATTCACTGATTAATGCACATATTTCTGAAATTTTTGATTTCTCATTGATTTAGACCTCCTAATGTGATACTAATTAGTACACATGTTGATTAAAGAGTAATGATGGACATTTAGCCACTCAAAACTCAATTCTAAGACAATTTCTCAAAATGTGCTTTAAGACTTCTTAAAGCACATTTTGTGTTTTAACTTGTTTTCAAGCTTGGTTTTCTTTGCTAATTGATTTAAAATGACCATTTGAATATTACTAAGGTCTTATCATGATATTTGGGTACTCACCCAAGTCTCTCCAAGCTTAGAGCACATTTTTGCCCTAATTGCCCTTAAGGCATTTTCTTGTGTTTTCCTTGGTTTAAATTGTCTACCAATCTTTCTAAGGCATATTCTGGCCTTACTACATCATAATTTGATGTTTACTTAGCATACTTAGGTTTGGGGTATTTCAATCTACCCCCCTTAAAAGAACTTTGTCCCCAAAGTTCCCATGCATCTTTTCTTATTAGAATGCATGTCTTACCTCATTCCTTAGATCATATAGATCATACTTATGTATACTTAATCTCATTGGATCATTGGATCAACCATATTCTTACACTTAAATATCACACAACATGCTTAAGCATGTGTAGCACTCAAAATTCCTTTGTTCCTTTTTGATGATTAAAACATTCACATAACTTCCAACATATTCTCCCATGTCACCGGTCCGTAGACAATGGCTCATTCGTCCTCATCACCATGGGCCAGAATACAAAACACGCTGCTCTCCCCATGTCACCGGTCCGAAGACAAAGGCTCGTGCGTCCTCGACTTCATGGGCGAGACTCAGTAAAAAGGTAATCCTTTTTATGAGGTCATGTGAGGAATAATTCCTCTAATTAAAAATACAATCAACTCCAATTTCATTTTATCCTAAGGCCTCTATTCTTAGTGTGATTAAATTGTGACCACTGGTAGGGAGTTTCAGGAATCATCCAACCCTGATGTGATCAGCATCAGTGTAGAACTATCCTTCCACCCCAATTTGTGTTCGGTTTCCCTTGATCCCTAGAAAATCAAGTTCCACCTCCCACGTCATTTTCAAACATCCAAATAATTCACTCATGTCCAATTTTCTATCTTTTTAGTTCTTCCTAATCATAATCAATACATCTCCAAAGTGTGGACTCATTCCATCAAACATTCCCAATTCATCTCTTAGTAATTACTTCAAGACTTAAATTCCTACTAAATTCTATATCAGTCTCATACCAACTTCCACTGTCTCATACCACATAGCATTACTATTTCCTAACCCATAATCATATCAAATTGTATCCCATAATGTTATCTTATTCTTATCTCTCACATAGTCTCATATTGACTCATACCTCATATATTCTTATTTCTTAAGTCTCCTTAATCGTCCTCCTTAATTCTATTAACTTGTACTCACACCGGAGTTAACAAGACAGGTACTTATTATGTATGGTATTCACATCCTCTGTGTGCAATAATCATGATTTATCTCAAAATGTTTATGTAAAACATATTCTCAAATTATTTTGTGCTATGCACACCGTAGTTTATGTACTCAGTACACAAACATACGCTAAGCGGTTTTCGCTCTACCCCCCTTAAAATGGATTACGCCCACGTAATCAGCGTCACATCATCTTTGAACATAAGTTCAAGATGTCTAATTCTCACCAAGCACTCTAGCTTCCACATCATCTATCTTACTTATAATTCGATCAGAAATGACTTAGTCTCTGTATCGAGGATTCTTAACGGTACTTATACCGTTCCCTTAACTTAGTTTGGTCTAATCTCAAAGGTAGTGGTCTGCTAGCTTCCGCTGCGCGACTCTGGTAATCTTAGGCTTAATTGTCTCAATGGACACGTGTTATCTTTATATATACACGGCCTTAATGAGTTGTAACTCGTCTATCTATTCTCCTTGAAGATCTTATTCTCATACTATTAGTATTTTCTCGAATGTCTAAATTGTTCTCCCCAACTGACCTTTGGTCTGAGGATGATTCTTAGTCTGAAACTACTGTTTAGTGCATATCGCGCTTTACAGTCTTAATCTCTTACATCTTAAGACATGTCCAATGTCTATACTTAACAATCCGTGCTCTTCGCACTTCATAGTCCTTAATTATCTGTTCTCTGGTTTCTCTGTGTTGCTGGTTTAACTGAATTCTTTTTCTTCAACTGTTGTGGTGGTAGATGCTCTTGTCTGATCTTGCGTCGTTGTCGGTGGTACGGAGTCGACTACTTCCCGTGTTCCTTACACTACTCGTCCACATGCATGGGGTACCTTACTGGTACATTACTACTTACCCAACTAACTCATAAATGAGCGTGTCAGGCCTGCAAGCCCCTGTGGGGTGCAGTCGTCCCACGTCTCGTTTAGTAAACTCATAGTGTCCGTCACACGTTTAGCTATTGCTAATATGAAGTATTCTGTTGTCGATCTCCTCTTCATCGTTCCATAATAACATTTATTGTTCTTCTTGAAGTTAATCAAGGGAAATCCATTATTGTGTTCTTGGTATTGTATGCTCTAGCTCTTTCTGTATCCCGTACTGATTCGGTCTCTTAATAATTGAGGTCTCTTTCCGTAGAGCCTCTTATCTTGTTTCTCATATTTATGCTACTAGGAATGCACTTCTAGTTCCTTAAGGAATGGGTAGTGTGCTTCCTGTGAAATCTTACCTAACGAGGTCCAGACTACTGGCATCAATGCACAGCTCGTCTACCATCTTATTTCCTTACTTATATTGGTTTTAACTCATAAATCTCATTGCCTCAGTGTCATTATTTGACGGCTCATACCTAACAGTCGCTTTACCGCGCACCACAACTTAATTCTCCTTATATAACTATTGTACTCACGCCCACTACTACCGTGGTGGTTGGCCCTTACCATGTTGCTCATTAATGGTGCAACCCCTTATTCACTTATTCTCATGTCTTACCTTATACTAAATCCCCTTCTTGGTGCAAACACACTGGGAGTTCTCTCATTCTGGTGTATGGCGGTTGCCGTACTGCGTTATAAAATAGTTGACTCTTGATATGAAGATGTTCTGCTTAAATCGTAGATTCGTAAGTAGGCTGATTTCTCACATTCTTTCATCCTTATGACGTTGCTTACCATGTAATTTAACTGGTTACTGAAGAAGTCATCCACTGAGTCACAAGCTCTTCTGAGCATTGATTAATTGACGTGCCATAATGTGCAGTCACAATGTTTATCTCTGACCATTACTAATTCTTACATCCTGGGTGTTGGATATGGGGTCTATCTGTGCAACCTTCCTTATTACTCAAGTGTATCTGGTATGTTCTAAGGTAATCTCAAGGTTCATAGTTTCCATTTTCTTAATAAAGTGTATTTTATCTCTAATATGTGAAAGCCCTTTTGAGGGGTTCATTCCCACTCATGGCCTCACAACAAGGAGAGGTATCCCCACCCTAAAAGGCATGGTTCGTTCTCCGCTCCTGTCCTTAGCATTATCTCAATATTCTCATTGGTACCCTTTCTTGGTAATGTTATTCCCAATCTAAGTTGTAGGTTTGGTAACCGTTCATATCTTCACATTGCAGTTCCTTCGTGGCTTAAACAAGCTCTCTTATAACTTACTGCGCCTCGGGCTCTGATCTGGTTAACATCCTTGGCTCGTAGGCTCTTAATGCTTAATGTCTCAGTTTATTATTTGTACTCTTATTCATCTGCAGGTCATCCCTATAAGATTCTGGTTCTTTGAGCACTATCCACCGTTAGGTTACATACTAAATGTAGTATCGGGTTTCATGATAAGTTGCTGCATCCTGCTTCCTGCTAGGGAAGTTGTTCAGGTGATCTGAGGTTACTTAATGTCTTTGACAATACTGTCATTTTACTAGACTTATGTCTTTTAATAATCAAGGTTAGGTTCGTATTAGGCGTTTGCCTTACGGTGTCCAAGTTGGATATCATCCTATCATCTTATACTCCCATCTCAACGCTTCGTTCAGCTTCCGTTGACTATACCACCCGTTGATGATCAATCATACTTGGTGTTAATGAGTTAAACAACCAGTGTTAACTGTCATTCGTCATCTATTCGGCTCGACTTTGCCCGCTCTGTGGGGGTAGTCCTCTGAGCTTTCCTTTTTCCAGGATTTACTAACATATTCACCGAAGTTTGTTGTTATCGGCAGGTCTTAATGGTCATCTCGGGAGTTTTATCCCGCTCTTTTTAGAAGACGTTATGTCAACGGTCTCCATGGTATCTTATTATACATCCCTCGTATGTTATTGCTTACTTATTGTTTTGCTCGGATCACCGAGCGATCTCTTAAGTTTTCCCCTTGGAGTTCGGGATTGTGTTCTTACCGTACTGTCGGTTGTTGTTGTAGTGGTTTATACCGTTGCTAATATTTATACGGTTTAATACTTTGTCCAAGATCTGCTCCCAGCAGACTGGTGTGTCATCTCATCTCATCATGGTCAGGCCGTCGGGCCTTTCCAAGGTCTTATCTTTCTGTCCTTTAGATTGCAATCCGATGTTAATGCGTACTATGACTGTAGCGTTCGGTTACCTCGCCGTGATGGCTTTCCGTGTAGCCTAACTGTGGTAGCACTTGCTATGGCAAGTGCGCCATGCAGGATGGGCTATTGGTACAAGGTACACCGGTAGTGACACTTCCTTCTAATTTCCATGTACTTGGTAGTCCTCGGGACTCCTTCGATAATCTCCTATATTGGATAACTGACCATCCGGCAGTTTCCTTGTTGTTTGACAGTACTGTCATCTATTAGGGTGTTCCTCTTTCTGAGGGAATCCCTTAATATTTTCTTATGTCTTAATCCTCGCTCCTATCTCCACACATTTTGTTGTGGTTACTCAGTAATGATTCTCCTTTAGGCACTACATCGTAGTCCTATTTCGGTAAACAATTTATATGAGTTCCTATCGTTGTCCGCATTATGTTAGCCAGGTTTTATAACCTTCCTCATTGTATGGGGTTTGGAGTTCCCGTTTCTAACTGGACTTTCATGTAGTCTCAGTCCTCATGCTTGTATTATCCTACTGTTATGCTCCTTCGGACCACTGTCCGGTACTCATGTCACTTCCCCTTTTCCTTTCTATTGCACCCGTAGTGCTTTCCTTACCATTGGTATTGCGAGTTATTTCGACTGCGTAGCATGTCGACCCATGTTGCCGGTAATTACCGTTCCCTTATTAACAGAATTCCATAGGTAGCGCCTGTTTCTCAGCTGCGCTCCATTAAAAACCTCCAAGTTCTCCATAACTGTTGTGCAACAAGATGTTTCTCGTATTGCTCACTATTAGCTAACTGCCAGATCGGGTTTCCCCAAGTAAGAGAAGGCTTTCTTCTCTCTGGCGTTTGTTCCACATATTTAGGGTTAGGGATGTGGAGGGCGGGCCTAGGTACTATGGATGTCCGGTAAACACCGGGAAGTCCTGACTAACGCACCTCTCACTCTATCTCTCAACCCTTAACCCATAACTCAATCTCAACCTCAGTATTCTCCTAAGTTCGGTAATTCTTGTCTTCAGAGCGTAACTACGCTCTCATACCACTTTTTGTAACACCCCAACTCAATCCAAATGTGGTCTCGCAACTTAACAGCATATATATATACATGTCACAGCGGAATTCTTTACACTCCAGGACCTTGCCACGGTCTGACTACAGAATATACCGAACATTAGTACAACAATCTTAACCAATTACATATTCTTCTTACGATCCACTCACAGCCTATACATCTTACTAACTCAATTGCCATACGAGTGTACATGCACAACTCGCAGGTCACACTTAATCCTTAACACTTGTGTCCTCTTCTTACTCTTGCGACGACCGCCTCCTGATGTACACCTGTGTAGTAAAAATGAAATACCCCAAACCTTGGTATGTTGGTTAAACATTAAAACATGATTTATTAAGACTAAAAAGAGTCTTAAAAACACTAGTAAACAAATTTAAACAAAAGCAAACACAAAATGTGCTTTAAAGTCAATAAGAGCTAAAATGTGCTCTAAGCTTGGAATAAGCTTGGGTAAGACCTAATGAACTTACCAAGACCTTATATATGTATTAATGAACATATTAAACCAATTACCAAGAAAACCAAGCTTGAAACAAGTTAAAAACAAAATGTGCTTTAAGAAAGTCTTAAAGCACATTTTTGAAAATTGTCTTGTAAATGAGTTTTGAATGGCTAAATGTCCATCATTACTCTTAAATATATTGTGTACTATATAGTATCACATTTGGGTGGCTATATTAATGGGAAATCAAAAATTTCACTTCTAAGTGCCTTGTTTAGGTGAATAGTGATTTTTATAAGCTAGTTTATAACATATGTTGTATTAAGTAATTAAATTGACAAACAAAGACTAAATACCCTCATACTAATAAAG
This sequence comes from Limonium bicolor, assembly GCA_023374045.1. Lineage (NCBI taxonomy): Eukaryota > Viridiplantae > Streptophyta > Magnoliopsida > Caryophyllales > Plumbaginaceae > Limonium > Limonium bicolor. The sequence continues at coordinate 83,334,724 of CM041781.1, read as the reverse complement.
GGGGCCGGTTTTTATAAGTGTGGTGACTCACCACTCTCTAGTTAATGTAATAAGTAAGTAAAGCAAACTAAGTAAACTTACTTTTTACTTTATAAGCATAAATATCTTCTTAAAAGCAAATCCTATCTCATTCTCATTTCTTTCCTTCATTCCCACGGTTTCCAACACCATCTTCTATCTCTCCTCTCTTCTTCTCTGCTCTCTCTCGGTAATACCACTACCACCATTAGAACTCCCACTTTGACCTCTTGTAAAATCTTGCTCACTTGTTCAAATCAAAAACAAACCCACCAATCTCTTCCTCTCATCAAGCTCTTCATTCCTATCTTCCTAAAACTTCAAGAGCCCCATTTCGGTGCCAAGGTGTTCCACCATTGAAGGAGCTTGAGCTTGTCTTTTGACATATTGTTGATCTCCTTTGCTTCTAGGTAAGGAATCTCAAAGAAAAATCATGTTTCCTCCATGTTCTTACCTTGACCGAAAATACACATTGATATAGCTCTTTGTGTGACTTTGTTCTAGCTTCATTTCAACTCTTCATGGACTAGGTGGAGTCCTCTCTTGTTATATATTCAAACTCCCTTCAAAGATCAAGGTAAAACAACTACATTAATGTTTTTTTTTGAAACAATGTAAAATTAGGGTTTACAATGAGATGAAGCTCAAAGCTTGAATACTCATTATGGTGTTTGTATATTGTCTAGAACTTGACAAGGAATCAAAATACCATACGGTTTTGTAAGGAATCAAGAAGGAAGTGTTTTGGAAAAGAGGTAAATCTACTAACCAAATATGGTTTAATGCCTTAGGAGAAATGGGCTTATAAATGCTTATTAAAACTACCTAAAGAGCAAATGGTGAAGGACTTAGTAAAGTGTTCTCAAGAGACTAGTAAAGGGCATATGTGTGTTGAATGTATTTGCAGGTTAAAGGCATATATATTGTGGAAATTCAGTGTTTATGATTTAAGCACCTTAAGGGCCTAAGAGCCATGCATTTTAAGGGCCTAAGTGCCATGCAATTTAAATTATGCACTATATTGTAATGTAGTGTAAATTTGGTGAAGTTGTGTATGAGAGTGTTCTTGGTGATTCTAGATGTTCTTGTGTGTTTAATGGAGAAAGCAAAGTGTTTAGGCTTAGTAATGTTCTAGGGGAATCCATGTCAAAATTTAGGTAGGAAGTAAGAAGTTCTAAGTGTTTACATAAGGTTTGGTGAGTTAGAAAATGTAGGAAATGAATAAGGAGTTCATGATGTTTTAAAGGAATTTTGATGAACTAGGAAGTACTCTAGAGTGTGAAAAGAACTTAGGCATGAGCTTGAGGTTTTAGTATGTACCAAAGTCATTTTGGACTTAGGTAAATACCTAGGCAAACTTTGGTAATAAGAGAAAGTGTAAACTTGGAAAAGAGATTTCAAGAAGGATATAAGGAATTAGTTGTGAGAGATGATGCTTGGGAGATGATGTTAAAATAAGGAGAAAGCTTTTGGGATAGTAGTTATCTTAGGTATGAAACACCACTTGAAAAACTAGGAGAAAACATTGTAAGTGTTAGGAATTTTGTGAAGATATAAGTAAAGGCTTAAGGAATTAGAAAATGAGTTTTATGAGTGTTTAAGGATGTCTTAAGTTGTGTTTGAAGTGCCCAAATGAGGTTAGGGGATACTAGGCTATATGGGGTGAAGTTTGGAGTGGAATGTAAAAAGGAAAACAAAGATTTGGGGCAGACCGGACTTGCGACCGGACTTGCAAGTTCGGTCGGGCCCAGTTTACCCTGCGAGAATTGGCTTCTGGAATGGACCGACCTTGGGACCGGACTTGCAAGGTCGGTCGGGCTTGTAATTTGTGTACGGATTGAGTTACTGGAATCGACCGGACATAGGACCGGACTTGGCAAGTCCGGTCGGGCTAAATTTCCGAAGGGGAGAAACTCTCTGGAATCGACCGGACATGGACAAGTCCGGTCGGCAAGTCCGGTCGGACCTAAACTTGTAAAAAAAAAAAACAGAAAAGAATGTGACTTATGTAGTTAACCCTAGGGTGTATAATGAAGGTAACCTAGGGTAAGATAGACAATAAAACATGTCATACAATCATGTTGAATACTTAGTAAGTGTGAAGTTAAATAAATAATTAACCGACATTACTAATGTGTATAGGGTTCTCTCAAGGTGGAAACGAAACGAGGCAAGGACCAAGGTATGGTTTTCTTGCAGTCTGTTGCCTACCGGTTTACACCGGCTTGGATGTTGATTGCTTTTCTGTGTGTTACGACCTTATAAGACTAAGGCATGAAAAGAGTTTACAGTTGTTATACATTAAGATGTTGTAAAGTTGTGACTCCTTCCCTTGGTTGTCTAACAAGACCTAAATGTTTGCTTGTTGTGACTTAACAAAATATTGTGTGATCACTAACAAGTGCTAATCGGGGGAGTGAGGAGTCCGGTTGTTCCGGCCACGCGTGTGATGGATGGGGGTCGATATCATATCCGGTTCGGCTCTCTTGGTGTATGTATAGGTGGTATTCCAATTTGGTTTCTACCTTCCCTTAGCTTATCCAAAGCTAGTTACTGACTCACGTCGGGCCATAGGGGCATACGTATGTTATTTCGGTGTGCTTGGGATTACTATATCCGACACACCTTTGGTATAAGTTAACCGTTCTACATAACCGACGGTAACGAGGATGGTAACGAGCTTAACATGGGATTGGTAAAAATCTCTAGGCTCACATGGTATACTAACTATGGTGGAAGGTTCCTTGTGAGAACCGATTTTATGGTGATATGTATTGTTATGATGCTATGCAATTTCCCTTGCTATGCTATGGTAAATATATATATATATGTTGGATGTTCTAAAATGAATGCCATGTTATTATGACAATTGGTTGCGCGTATCCCGGTAGCCGATGGGCTGCGCGTTAGCCATACCAGCAAAGGTTGCTGACCCCCTCGGGGGCTCCATATTTTATTGCAGGATGAGGATCGAAGAGGCAGAGTGGCTCTAGGTCCTAGGTCGTTGACGTACTTTTGGCTATGTTGGTTGTTGAGCCCGGGATGCGCCTGTGCTCCCGAGGCGTTACATTTTGGTACCGTTGTTATACAGTGATGGATGATTATGGTTTGTAGGTGTGCTGTAAACTAAACACTCGGTATGGTTGGTTATGTTTATATATGGATGTTAGATACTATGCTCGGGAGTCTGATCATCAGACCGATACACATGTATTTATTCTGCCTAGTTAACCACGTGGGTGGTTAACGGCGTTGTAACACCAAAGCGTTTAGTTATTGTTTGGTTGGTTATTTCCGCTGCGATTTCGGTAGTTGATAGGGGCGATGTAGGGGTGTTACAAAAAGTGGTATCAGAGCGAAGTATCGCTCTGATGACTAGAATACCGAGCTTAGGGATATACCGAGTTAGGAAATCTAACTACAGATACCTAAGTGAACAGATTTGGAAAGGTTAACCACTAACTAAGTGTGGAATTACCTGGTTGTCGGGAAGGTGCTATAACCATTGGACCGATAAGTGTGCAAGCATAATGCTAATGAAATGTTCATATGAATTCAGATGGCAGGTAGACCACGAGGGAGAGGCCGCGGGCGCGGTACTGGAGAATTGGGTAACCAGGGCGATGAAACTACGGCACAGACTATGGCTGAGGCAGTTGCAGCCGCCGTAGCCCAGTTGGTACCCGACTTGGTTGCTGCTATACAGCAAGGGCAACAGCCCGGAGTTCAGCCACCACCACCACCGCCACGAGAGACCAATTGGGTCAAGGCGTTGGCTGATCTTAGACCGCCATCATTCAATGGGGAGACTGATCCTCGAAAGCTGGAGGCGTACATCTCCGAACTGGAGACCGCCTACGAGACCTTGGCAGTACCTGCTGAAGCTAAGGTCCGTCTCGCTGCCTACTACTTGAAGGGTACGGCACAGAGTTGGTGGAAATTGGTGAAGGAGGACAGGATGGCTGTTCCTGAATTTGGTTGGAGGGAGTACACGGCTCTGCTGCGAGCCAAGTACTACCCGGTTCACGTGCAGGAGGCCAAGCGCCTCGAGCTGGATAGTCTGAGGCAGGGGGATAAGATGTCGGTTGATGACTACTACACAGCATTCACCGGCCTTATCCACCTGTTACCAGACCTTGGGTATTCGAACCGGGTGTTGGTGAACCGGTTCTACAATGGTCTTAGCCACCGTCTCCGCTATGGGATGGGGCCAGCTGAGTATACTACCTTGCAGGTAATTAGAGTACCTCATTGTGAATCAATCTATACCATGAGTGAATGTTAATGTGAGTTGGTAAGTTGTTTTGCGGGGCATGACTGACATCCTAAAATTCAGGAGTGCTATCATGCCGCTGCTAAGGTTGAAATTACCGTCCGTCTGAGGGACGAGGAGAATGCGCACAAGCGCAAGGCCACCAACGAGGGCCAGAGTCAGCAAGGGTATGGGGGAGGGAAGAAAAAGAAACCCTACCCTCAGCCCCAGAAGGGCCAGTACCAGGGTGACAAGGGCCAAGCCCAGACCACCACAGCTGATGAGCCACTGAAGCTCACGTATGCGTACGCGGCGAAGCCTCTACGCTCCTACCCGCCTAAGGGTAATTACTTAACCATGTGTATCTAGTTGAGGTGTGTTGTTAAGATGGGAAGTGAGTATTGATTGTGTGTTGTTGTAGCAGCTAGCGCGGGTTCTGGACCGGAGCGCCACTTTTACTGTAAGTGGTGCAATGGAGACCACCCCGGCAAAGACTGCAAGGGGAATGATGTGAGGTGCCGTCACTGCCAGAAGATGGGGCACCGTGAGTTTGAGTGTTGGACGAACCCCAACAGCAGGAACTATAAGCCAAAGGGGCAGTGGAAGGGTAATACTACCACGACCACTGAGGGCCCGAAGGCGATTACTCAGCAGGCTTCTGACAAGAAGTACACTGAATCCCAGAAGGGAAGGTACGGGGTCCGGCAAGGCCGCCCTGAATGTGGTGGACCGGTCTGAGGCACCAGGATCCTCTTCGAGACCAGGTACCGCCTAAACTGTTAAATGAAAAAGTGATTGCTTACCGCATTTCATGCATGAGTGTTAGCAAGTCTAAGGGTATAAACTATAAGTAAAGAGTTAGAATATAATGTGGAAAACACCTAAAGTTAGGCAATTTGAAACTTAGGAACCTTCAATATCTGCTATCCAATCCCGCCCACACCAAACCCTGAAGAAACCGCCATCAACATCACCGACTTTCCATTGGAGCAATGTCAGGTTATCCAGCCAGGTATGATACTCTTAAATGGATACCTGACACTGGAAGCACAAATCCATATCATCAGACGATGCGACGAACTCGGAGCAAAACCAGGAGGGTTCTACACACCCGAATACCCGAACGGAGCAAGGATGCAATTGAAGATGATGTGCATGGGTAAGGACTGGAACCCTTACACCAAGTCATATCAAGAAGTGCGAGCTGAAGATGGAGCAACAGTATCAAGTATACCAGAGGAGTTCCACGCGGTCGTTAACCACGCCGTGGGAATTGCTCAACAAGTTGAAACGGAATCAATTCCAAGTGTGAAAGCAGATCTATGCATTGTAAACTTCTACCAGAAAGGTGGACGGTTAGGTATACACCAAGACAAGGACGAGTCACCCGAGTCTCTAAGTAAGGGAGTACCCGTGGTGTCTTGGTCCATTGGTGATACCGCAGTGTTTGTGTATGGCGAGCAGAAGCGTGCTGACCTCGCAAAGAAGCTACTGCTGAAATCGGGAGATGTACTAATCATGGGTGGACAATCAAGGATGCTATACCATGGCATCAGGAAGATCAAACTGAATACCGCACCGTCGGCAGTGATCAATGCCACACACATGAAACCTGGACGTTTAAATTTAACCTTCAGACAGTTTTAAGCTTTGTACAATTGTGTGATGTGATAAACCCGTGTGTATTAGGGATGTTGTAAGTGTAAATCATGGCGACAGTATAAGCCAATGAATATTGTAAAAAGAGTGTGTTAATGAATAAAGTGGAGTTGTTTGAAGCATATAAACCGTGTTGTTACCCAATACTTATTAGTTTGCCAATGAATTAGGCTGTGCACTCGGAACGGGAGGTATACTGAGTGTCTGCAATAAGGCAGAAGCCGGCAAGAGCGGCACAATCCTCACCGGTACCTTTCCAGTGAATGGCGTGGATGCATCGATCTTGTTCGACTCCGGAGCCTCACACACATTCATTTCGCTATCATTTGCGAAGAGGCTGGGGTTAGACGGTGAAGAGATGCCAGACTTCGTGGTTACTCTCCCGTCGAAAGAGCGGATCAGGTGTACCCGCTACTACCGAGATGCTGTTGTTCGAATCATGGATGAGGAGTTTCCGATCGACTTGATAGAGTTCGACGGACTGGGTTTTGATGTGATTGTCGGGATGAACTGTTGGAGCGGTACAAGGGTAGAATCCTATGTGCCGAGCATCGACTGCTTCTTAGGAGTCCATCTGGGGTTACTATATCATACCGCCAGAGGCCCAGGGAGCCTTCGACACAGATCATCACCGCCATGGCCATGTATCATGAGTTGCGACGAGGAAATGATGTATACCTCTGCTATGTCCAGGACATAGAGAGAGACCCTGAGTTTAGTCCAGATGTGCCGGTAGTGTCGGAGTTTCCTGACGTATTTCCTAAGGAACTGCCGGGCATGCCGCCAGCACGAGAGGTTGAGTTTGAGATCGATCTAGTTCCGGGCACCGGACCCATTGCAAAAGCACCTTACCGTATGGCTCCAGCAGAAATGACAGAGCTCAAGGAGCAGCTGAGAGACCTACTCGACAAGGGCTTTATCCGCCCTAGTGTTTCACCATGGGGAGCGCCGGTTCTCTTCGTGAAGAAGAAGGACGGTAGCCTCCGCCTATGTATTGATTATCGGGAGCTGAATGCTGTTACGGTGAAGAACCGTTACCCCTTACCACGCATCGACGATCTATTTGATCAGCTGAGGGGAGCATCAGTGTTCTCCAAGATAGACCTACGTTCCGGATACCACCAGATTGCCATCCGTGACAGTGATATAGAAAAGACAGCCTTCAGAACTAGGTATGGGCATTATGAGTTCATAGTTATGCCGTTTGGCTTGTCAAATGCACCAGCAAATTTCATGGACTTAATGAACCGTTTGTTCCAAGATCAGTTGGACAAATCAGTGGTAGTCTTCATCGATGACATACTTGTATATTCGAAATCGAGAGGTGAGCATGAAAGCCACCTGAGAGATGTATTGCAGACATTGAGAAAGAATCAGCTGTATGCTAAATTTTCTAAGTGTGAATTTTGGTTGAACCAAGTATCATTCCTTGGACATGTGATTTCTGAGGCCGGGATCGCTGTTGATCCGGCAAAGATAGATGCAGTGTGCACCTGGCCTAGGCCGAAGACAGTTACCGACATCAGGAGCTTCCTCGGTCTGGCAGGTTACTATAGGAGATTTGTGAAGGACTTCTCCAGTGTCTCGAAGCCGATGACTTCCTTGATGAAAAAGGATGCACCATTCGAGTGGACAGTCGACTGTGAGAGAGCTTTCACGAGTCTCAAGGATGCTCTGACATCTGCACCGGTTCTGACATTACCAGACGGTCCAGATGGTTTTGAGGTCTATTGCGACGCATCAGGTAGGGGTATGGGTTGTGTGTTGATGCAACACGGGAAGGTCGTGGCTTACACCTCCCGACAGCTGAAGAAGCATGAGGAGAACTACCCTACCCACGATTTAGAATTGGGGGCCATTGTCTTCGCACTGAAGATATGGCGACATCATTTGTATGGGTAAGCGTGACAATCTATTCTGACCACAAGAGTTTGAAATACTTGTTCACTCAGAAAGAGTTGAACATGAGGCAGAGAAGATGGGTTGAGTTCTTGAATGATTATGACATCAATTTACAATACAAGGAGGGTAAGGCAAACGTGGTAGCTGACGCATTGAGTCGCCGAGCACACTCTCTCCATTCGCTAGTCTCTCATACTGGCTTGGTTGAAGAGGTGCGGAGTGCTCAGATGACGGATCAGTATATGGTGGAAATTAGACAGAAGCTTATTGATGGCACATTCGAGGGTCAGAAGTATGACTTCAGACTCCACGATGATGACCTGATTAGGCTTAATGGCCGGTTGTGTATACCGAGGAGTAGCGCTGAGCTGAAGGAGCGCATACTGAGTGAATCCCATTGTTCTACGACATCGATTCACCCCGAGCTTCAAAGATGTATAAAGGTATGAAAAGATATTTCTGGTGGGCTGGAATGAAAAAGGATGTGAATGACTATGTGTTGAGGTGTCTCACTTGTCAGAAGGTCAAGTTTGAGCACCGACGGCCTGGTGGTATGGTGCAGCCAATGCCAGTGCCGGAGTGGAAGTTCCATGACATATCTATGGACTTCGTGGTAGGGCTTCCGCCTACAAGGGGAGGTCTGAATATGATTTGGGTTGTGGTAGACCGACTGACCAAGGTGGCTCGATTCATACCGATGAAGGACACCTGGAAAGTGGCTAAGCTGGCAGAACTCTTCGACAAAGAGATTGTAAGACATCATGGGGTTCCGAAAACGATTATATCTGACAGAGATACCAGATTCTTATCCAGATATTGGAAGTCTACACGAGAGGCACTTGGTACTGAACTGAAATTGAGCACAGCGTTTCACCCACAGACAGATGGTCAGAGTGAGCGCACCATCCAGACACTTGAGGATATGCTACGTGCATGTGCACTTGATTTTCAGACCAGCTGGATTGATAAGTTACATCTGATCGAGTTTAGTTACAACAACAGTTATCATGCATCGATCAAGATGTCTCCCTTCCAGGCATTGTACGGTAGACCATGCCGCACGCCATTATGCTGGGATGAGTCGAGTGAGACGGTCATTATAGGACCAGAGTATCTTGAGCAAGTTCAGGCAGAAGTTCGCCAGATCAGGGCTAATATGAAAGCAGCTCAGGATAGACAGAAGTCGTACGCAGATGTGCGCCGACGTGACCTGGAGTTCGCCGTGGGCGATCAGGTGTTTTTGAGAGTATCCCCCATGAAGGGAGTGTTTCGTTTTGGCCAGAAAGGCAAGTTGAGCCCAAAATATGTGGGGCCTTATGTTGTGACGGAGCGGATCGGCCCGGTAGCTTATAGACTTGACTTACCCGCCGAGCTGGGAAAGGTACATGATGTATTTCTTGTGTCCCAGCTGAAGAAGTATATGTCTCATCCGTCTCATGTGCTTCAGCCGGAAAGGATAACTTTAGAGCCGACCATGCGATCAGTGGAGACTCCGGTACGGATTCTGGATACTAAGACTCGAGACACTCGCCATAAGTCCGTGAGACTGGTGAAGGTCCTCTAGTCTAACCAGGACGTTGAGGAGGCCACTTGGGAGCTGGAAGAAAAGATGAAGGCGAAGCACCCGTTATTGTTTGCTTCTTAGTGTTTATATGTATAGGGTACGGGGCGTACCCCTTTTAAGGGGGGTAGAGCCGTTTCGGTTATGGTTGTGTACAACATGTATATGTATACAATGTCTATGTTATGTTACAGACCGTTGTGTCTGAATGGTATTATGTGGTTTGGACCTCGAGTCCGTTGTGGTGTAAGTATGATGGTTGTGTTGGTAATGATGTTTTGGAAGTGTGGTGTTATAAGATGTTTCCCGTGTTCTAATATTAAGATATGTGGGAAGTATGAACTTTGGGGACAAAGTTCTTTTAAGGGGGGTAGATTGAAATACCCCGAACCTTGGTATGTTGGTTAAACATTAAAACATGATTTATTAAGACTAAAAAGAGTCTTAAAAACACTAGTAAACAAATTTAAACAAAAGCAAACACAAAATGTGCTTTAAAGTCAATAAGAGCTAAAATGTGCTCTAAGCTTGGAATAAGCTTGGGTAAGACCTAATGAACTTACCAAGACCTTATATATGTATTAATGAACATATTAAACCAATTACCAAAGAAAACCAAGATTGAAAACAAGTTAAAACACAAAATGTGCTTTAAGAAGTCTTAAAGTACATTTTTGAAAAATTGTCTTGTAAATGAGTTTTGAATGGCTAAATGTCCATCATTACTCTTAATATATATGTGTACTATATAGTATCACATTTGGGTGGCTATATAATGGGAAATCAAAAATTTCACTTCTAAGTGCCTTGTTTAGGTGAATAGTGATTTTTATAAGCTAGTTTATAACATATGTTGTATTAAGTAATTAAATTGACAAACAAAGACTAAAATACCCTCATACTAATAAAGGGGGCCGGTTTTTATAAGTGTGGTGACTCACCACTCTCTAGTTAATGTAATAAGTAAGTAAAGCAAACTAAGTAAACTTACTTTTTACTTTATAAGCATAAATATCTTCTTAAAAGCAAATCCTATCTCATTCTCATTTCTTTCCTTCATTCCCACGGTTTCCAAACACCATCTTCTACCTCTCTTCTTTGCTCTCTCTCTGTAATACCACTACCACCATTAGAACTCCCACTTTGACCTCTTGTAAAATCTTGCTCACTTGTTCAAATCAAAAACAAACACCACCAATCTCTTCCTCTCATCAAGCTCTTCATTCCTATCTTCTTAAAACTCCAAGAGCCCCATTTCGGTGCCAAGGTGTTCCACCATTGAAGGAGCTTGAGCTTGTCTTTTGACATATTGTTGATCTCCTTTGCTTCTAGGTAAGGAATCTCAAAGAAAAATCATGTTTCCTCCATTGAAATACCCCAAACTTAGATATGGTGTTTAAATGATAAACTAAGATATAAGGAGGCTAAATAATGCCTTAGAAACATTAAGAAACATTTCTAATCAAAGAAATATAAGGAAACACCAAAAAGAGCAGTTTAAGCAAAAACATGCTCTAAGCTTGGAGAGACATGGGAGAGTACCCAAGTATTGTTCTAAGACCTTAGTAATATCCTAATGGTCATTTTAAGTCAATTACCAAAGAAAACCAAGCTTGAAAACAAGTTAAAACACAAAATGTGCTTTAAGGAGTCTTAAAGCACGTTTTTGAAAAATTGTCTTGGAAATGAGTTTTGAATGGCTAAATGTCCATCATTACTCTTTAATTAATATGTGTACTATATAGTATCACATTTGGAGGTCTATATCAATGGGAAATCAAAAATTTCACAACAATGTGCCTTGTTTTTGATGAATAGTGAATTTATTAAGCTAGTTTATAACATAAGTCTATATAAGTGAGACATTTGGTCAACAAAGACTAAACTACCCTCATTCACTAAAGGGGGCCGGTTTCTTTAAGTGTGACTCACCACACTTATCTAACTAAGTAAAGAGAAAGCAAATAAGTAAGTTATAAAGCATAAAGTACTATTCACCTTTTAAGATAAATATCACATTTTGCTTACCTCTCTCCTCACTTCTTCATTCTTCCTTGTCTCACACGATTTCTTGCTCTCTTTCTCTTCTCCATTAACGTGAAGCTCCTCTCCATGCTAGCTCCACCTTCTCTTGCACACATCTTGCTCATTTTAGCTCCAAATCCAAAACAAAATACATATTCTTCTTAGTTAGCTCAAGCTCCTCCTATCTATCTTTTCAAAACTTCAAGAGCTTCATTTTGGTGCCAAGTCAAACCACCATTAGAGGAGGAAATTCAAGTTTGGAGACTCCATTGGCATCTCCATTCTCATAAGGCAAAGAAAGTGTAAGAAAATCTAGGTTTCCACCATTTTCTTCACTTGACCGAAAATATATACTCATGGGACTCCATGTTTATGCCTTGTTCTAGCTTGTTTCTACTCTTCAAAGGAGAGAGGAGGTCCTTCTTGCTTCACATCCAAGTTTGTCTTGAGAAACCAAGGTAAAACAATCACATTAATACCTTAAAACATATTTTTAAACCTAGGGTTTGTTCCTTAAGGTTAATGTGTTATCTAGTACTCATTGGAGTCATTGGATATTGGTTAGAACATTGGCAAGGAGAATCACATTGGTGACCGAGATTGAACAAAGAAAACCTAAGGAGAAAAGCTTTTAAGCTTGTGAGAAAACAAGGTAAATTAGTTACCTTAAGGTGTTTTGTTGTTTAAGGGAATGAGATGTGGGTATATGATGAGTTTAGTGTAGAGTTTATATTGGGAAGGTGCTATAAAACCTAGGAAAAACAATGACTATTCTTGTGAACTTGTGACTAAGGAGCAAATGAGAAAAGAGATAGTTTAAGAATAAAAGGTGAAGTACAAGAAGCATTTTATTTCAATGGGAGCCTTGTTGAAGTGTATTCGCAGGTTGAAGGCATATATATGTGGAAATTCAGTGGTTAAGATTATTGTCATTTAAGGGCCTAAGTGCCAAGCATTTTAAGTTTAAGCATTATATGATGATGTGGTGAAGTTTTGGTGTAAATTGGGTGTTAAGGTGTTGTGATGAGAAGTTGTGTAGTATTGGTTGTTTGATGGAGAAAACCATGTGTTAGGAAGTACTATATACTAGAGAACCCATGGCAAAATTTAAAGGAGAGTTTAAGTGTTTAAGATATCCTAAGGGAATTTAATGACTAAGAAAGTACTAGGAGTGTTCTATGGGTTGTCTTGATGAAAAAGGGTGAAGTTAAGGTGTTTTAGTGACTTATGATGACTTAGGTATCACCATGGAAGATTTAGGAATCAAGAGAATGTATTCGAGTGTTTAGGACTTAGGCAAATGTTGATGCACAACTAGGAAGGAAATAATGTGATGATGATGGAAGTTTAGACTTGTTAAGGAACTCTAAGTAAATGTTTAAAAGAGTTTAGATAGAGAGAGATGCTTGGGAGATGATGTTATAGTGGTGAAGAAAACATTTGGCATAGTGGTTACACTAGGTATGAACCACCACCTAGAAACCTAGAGGAAAGCATTACAAGTGTTAGCATCATTACAAGGAAATGCATAATGACTAAGATGGATTTTGGTGGATATTTAAGGTATTTTAAGGAGGGCTTAAGGTGTATTTGAGGTGCCCAAATGAGGTTATAACATATTAGGATATATGAGGAGAAGTTGGGAGTTGAAAAGGAATTTAGAAACAAGTTTTTGGAGCCGACCGGCCTTAGGACCGGAATTGCAAGGTCGGTCGGGCTCTGTTACACTACCAGGAAATGTTTCTGGAATCGACCGGACTTGGGGACCGGACTTACAAGTCCGGTCGGGCTTGTTTTGTGAGAGGGGAAAATGTTCTGGAATGGACCGGACATGGGACCGGACTTGTCAAGTCCGGTCGGCATGAATTTTGCACGGTTATAAGTCTCTGGAATCGACCGGACATAGGACCGGACATGTAAGTCCGGTCGGAGTGAATTTTCCAACGGTAAAAAGGTACTGGAATGGACCGGACTGGCAAGTCCGGTCGGTAAGTCCGGTCGAGCCTAAAAAAAAAAAAAAAAAAATTTCAATTTTTTAAAAAATGGTAATGGGTAATGAGGTATGCCCTTGGTAGGGTAGTAATGATTGGGACCCTAAGAACTTAAGGAATTAAGTTAAGATTAGGTATAAGTTTTAATGTTTAAAGTTAAGTTTGTAAGACTAAGTGATAAAGACTTGAGAGGTTATTGAATGGAAGTCCTTAGGGACTAAGTGAGTTTAAGTAAGGAGCAAATAACTAATAACCTAAAAATGAATGAATGTTTTAGGTTTGTGAGTTGGGACCCCGAAGAAGATTAGTCAAACAACGATCGACGGTGAACGGTACAATCCTTCTTGTGACCTGCTTGCGAACGAGGTGTCCCTCGGCTTGTGTGCTATCTGTTTATTTGCTGTGACTAAAACAAGATAAAGCATGCAACCGGTTATATTGTTCTCGTTGTGATTGTGTTATATTTACACTAACCCGCGAGACTTGAGATTTTACTAACCAAGTTTAGTACTTACTGAGTTAAGGTTGAGAACTAAGTATCGGTGATGGTTGGTTTTACCCGTCAAGGTTTAACTAACACTTGGTAATTAAGGCTTTCACTAACCATAACTTGGGGTGGGAGTGAGGAATCCGGAATGGTACCGGCACATGTGTATTGGGGGAGGTCGGTATCTGAATCAGATCCGACTTCCAAATAAGACTGGTCATTAGACTCGTCGCCTAGGGTCAACAAATCGACCCGACCACCCGGGCTACTGTTTGAGGTGGGAGGCACATTAAGGAAGGCGTGGGGGGATCAAGCCTACATCCCCAATAAATTAAGAAAGGTAGCTTATCGTCGGATAGTGCACTGCTACCGGCTAGGGTTAACCAAGCCCTACAAAGATAAGCAACCAATTAAGGGCTAACCAATCTAATAGTGGAGAGGTTGGCAAGTATAAGGTTAAGGAGATTGTGGATCTAAGGGGTTAAGAACTAACTCACTTATTAAGGGAACGCCTGAGTCGTTCGTTTGCTTATGAGCTAATTATGTTCATTGTGGTTGTTTTTGTTGTGCTTCATATTAAGCTTATTGCGCTATTTATGCATATCATGTTAATCAACTCCCATGCTATCGACAATTAGTCGTCGTAGCCCCGTTAGCTTGGGGGCCATGAGAGGGTGTACCAGCATTCGTGCTGACCCCCTCGGGGGCTATTTTTACACTTGCAGGTAAGAGGCCGATGAGGACGCACCACGAGAGTAGGAGCGGTTAGTCTTAGGGTGGGATATTTATTTTGAGTTCGGGTTGCGCTGTGCTCCGACTGTTTATATTAAACTGATGTAAGTTGAGATTACGTTTGAGATACTATACTCGGTGGTTGTGGGATGAGAATGTTGATGTTTGAGTTGGATAAGTATTTTGGTTAAGTATTGTAAATGATAAGCGGTATATTCTAACGATCAGACCGTGGCAAGGTCCAAGTGTTGTATATTTCCGCTGCGACGTATTCGATAGGGTTCAGATTGCGATAACCACGATCGGCTTGGGGGGTGTTACGGTATCAGAGCGTAGTTACGCTCTGATCAAGAAAACCGGTGAGTAACCACCGAGTTAGGATATAAGTTAAGGAATAAGTGATGGGTTAGGGTGTGAGAAGTAGAGTGAGTAGAGTCAGATGACACTAATAAGTGTGGATTGTCTTTACCGTCCGGACGTATAAAATTTACTAACAATGAGTACGAATCTAATATAAGTTATGCTGTTCAGATGACGACCTAGAGGAGGCCGGGTCGCGGCCGGGGTGACTCACCACTCTCTAGTTAATGTAATAGTAAGTAAAGCAACTAGTAAACTTACTTTTTACTTTTAGCATAAATATTTCTTAAAAGCAAATCCTATCTCATTCTCATTTCTTTCCTTCATTACGGTTTCCAAACACCATCTTCTACCTCTCTTCTTTGCTCTCTCTCGGTAATACACTACCACCATAGAACTCCCCTTTGACCTCTAGTAAAATCTTGCTCACTTGTCAAATAAACAAAACCAACAACGTTCCTCATCAAGCTCTTCATCCTATCTTCCTAAAACTTCAAGAGCCCCATTTCGGTGCCAAGGTGTTCCACCATTGAAGGAGCTTGAGCTTGTCTTTTGACATATTGTTGATCTCCTTTGCTTCTAGTAAGGAATCTCAAAGAAAATCAGTTCCTCATGTTCTTACCTTGACCGAAAATACACATTGATATAGCTCTTTGTGTGATTTGTTCTAGCTTCATTTCAACTCTTCATGGACTAGGTGGAGTCCTCTCTTGTATATATTCAAACTCCCTTCAAAGATCAAGGTAAAACAACTACATTAATGTTTTTTTTTGAAACAATGTAAAATTAGGGTTTACAATGAGATGAAGCTCAAAGCTTGAATACTCATTATGGTGTTTGTATATTGTCTAGAACTTGACAAGGAATCAAAATACCATACGGTTTTGTAAGGAATCAAGAAGGAAGTGTTTTGGAAAAGAGGTAAATCTACTAACCAAATATGGTTTAATGCCTTAGGAGAAATGGGCTTATAAATGCTTATTAAAACTACCTAAAGAGCAAATGGTGAAGACTTAGTAAAGTGTTCTCAAGAGACTAGTAAAGGGCATATGTGTGTTGAATGTATTTGCAGGTTAAAGGCAAATATATTGTGGAAATTCAGTGTTTATGATTTAAGCACCTTAAGGGCCTAAGAGCCATGCATTTTAAGGGCCTAAGTGCCATGCAATTTAAATTATGCACTATATTGTAATGTAGTGTAAATTTTGGTGAAGTTGTGTATGAGAGTGTTCTTGGTGATTCTAGATGTTCTTGTGTGTTTAATGGAGAAAGCAAAGTGTTTAGGCTTAGTAATGTTCTAGGGGAATCCATGTCAAAATTTAGGTAGGAAGTAAGAAGTTCTAAGTGTTTACATAAGGTTTGGTGAGTTAGAAAATGTAGGAAATGAATAAGGAGTTCATGATGTTTTAAAGGAATTTTGATGAACTAGGAAGTACTCTAGAGTGTGAAAAGAACTTAGGCATGAG
Source organism: Limonium bicolor (assembly GCA_023374045.1). NCBI lineage: Eukaryota > Viridiplantae > Streptophyta > Magnoliopsida > Caryophyllales > Plumbaginaceae > Limonium > Limonium bicolor. The sequence goes on along the minus strand of CM041781.1, from coordinate 83,318,271 downwards.
CTTGAGGTTTTAGTATGTACCAAAGTCATTTTGGACTTAGGTAAATACCTAGGCAAACTTTGGTAATAAGAGAAAGTGTAAACTTGGAAAAGAACTTTCAAGAAGGATATAAGGAATTAGTTGTGAGAGATGATGCTTGGGAGATGATGTTAAAATAAGGAGAAAGCTTTTGGGATAGTAGTTATCTTAGGTATGAAACACCACTTGAAAAACTAGGAGAAAACATTGTAAGTGTTAGGAATTTTGTGAAGATATAAGTAAAGGCTTAAGGAATTAGAAATGAGTTTTATGAGTGTTTAAGGATGTCTTAAGTTGTGTTTGAAGTGCCCAAATGAGGTTAGGGGATACTAGGCTATATGGGGTGAAGTTTGGAGTGGAATGTAAAAAGGAAAACAAAGATTTGGGGCAGACCGGACTTGCGACCGGACTTGCAAGTTCGGTCGGGCCCAGTTTACCCTGCGAGAATTGGCTTCTGGAATGGACCGACCTTGGGACCGGACTTGCAAGGTCGGTCGGGCTTGTAATTTGTGTACGGATTGAGTTACTGGAATCGACCGGACATAGGACCGGACTTGGCAAGTCCGGTCGGGCTAAATTTCCGAAGGGGAGAAACTCTCTGGAATCGACCGGACATGGACAAGTCCGGTCGGCAAGTCCGGTCGGACCTAAACTTGTAAAAAAAAAAAACAGAAAAGAATGTGACTTATGTAGTTAACCCTAGGGTGTATAATGAAGGTAACCTAGGGTAAGATAGACAATAAAACATGTCATACAATCATGTTGAATACTTAGTAAGTGTGAAGTGAAGTTAAATAAATAATTAACCGACATTACTAATGTGTATAGGGTTCTCTCAAGGTGGAAACGAAACGAGGCAAGGACCAAGGTATGGTTTTCTTGCAGTCTGTTGCCTACCGGTTTACACCGGCTTGGATGTTGATTGTTTTTCTGTGTGTTACGACCTTATAAGACTAAGGCATGAAAAGAGTTTACTGTTGTTATACATTAAGATGTTGTAAAGTTGTGACTCCTTCCCTTGGTTGTCTAACAAGACCTAAATGTTTGCTTGTTGTGACTTAACAAAATATTGTGTGATCACTAACAAGTGCTAATCGGGGGAGTGAGGAGTCCGGTTGTTCCGGCCACGCGTGTGATGGATGGGGGTCGATATCATATCCGGTTCGGCTCTCTTGGTGTATGTATAGGTGGTATTCCAATTTGGTTTCTACCTTCCCTTAGCTTATCCAAAGCTAGTTACTGACTCACGTCGGGCCATAGGGGCATACTTATGTTATTTCGGTGTGCTTGGGATTACTATATCCGACACACCTTTGGTATAAGTTAACCGTTCTACATAACCGACGGTAACGAGGATGGTAACGAGCTTAACATGGGATTGGTAAAAATCTCTAGGCTCACATGGTATACTAACTATGGTGGAAGGTTCCTTGTGAGAACCGATTTTATGGTGATATGTATTGTTATGATGCTATGCAATTTCCCTTGCTATGCTATGGTAAATATATATATATGTTGGATGTTCTAAAATGAATGCCATGTTATTATGACAATTGGTTGCGCGTATCCCGGTAGCCGATGGGCTGCGCGTTAGCCATACCAGCAAAGGTTGCTGACCCCCTCGGGGGCTCCATATTTTATTGCAGGATGAGGATCGAAGAGGCAGAGTGGCTCTAGGTCCTAGGTCGTTGACGTACTTTTGGCTATGTTGGTTGTTGAGCCCGGGATGCGCCTGTGCTCCCGAGGCGTTACATTTTGGTACCGTTGTTATACAGTGATGGATGATTATGGTTTGTAGGTGTGTTGTAAACTAAACACTCGGTATGGTTGGTTATGTTTATATATGGATGTTAGATACTATGCTCGGGAGTCTGATCATCAGACCGATACACATGTATTTATTCTGCCTAGTTAACCACGTGGGTGGTTAACGGCGTTGTAACACCAAAGCGTTTAGTTATTGTTTGGTTGGTTATTTCCGCTGCGATTTCGGTAGTTGATAGGGGCGATGTAGGGGTGTTACAAAATGCAGCCCCCAAAGGGGGTCAGCACGAATGTTGGTACGATCCCCTCATGGCCCCCAAGCTAACGTGGCTACGACGACTAATTGTCGATAGCATGGAGGTTGATTAAATGCACAACATAATAGTAAATGCTGTAAACAACAATCCATATATGAACAATCAAAGTTCACACACAATGAACGACTTAAATGCGTTCCCTTAATTAGAGAGTTAGTTATTTAACTCCTTAAGTAATGTTCCCTCTTAATCTTAGTCCATCCTTATCTCAACTCAATCTTAGTCTTATCTTAATCTTAGAAACAACCATCCTTTAATAAGGAGTGGATGTAGCTTATCTTAATCTTATTATTACAAACCCTCCTTTAAAAAGGAATGGTTGCAACTTATCTTAACCTCACCTTAATCTCAATCTTAATAATACAAACCATCCTTAAAAAGGAATGGTTGTAAATTATCTTAACCTTACCTTAATCTCAATCTTAATAATACAAACCATCCTTTAAAAAGGAATGGTTGCAACTTATCTTAACCTTACCTTAATCTTAATCTTAACTTATTCTCAGTACACAAACCGTTGCTGGAGGGGAATGGTTGTATCCTAAGTCCAAACCTGGGATTTAGGTGATCCCACCGCACCATCTTAATGCCACCTACCCTGGACGGGAGTCCAGCGTAGCTGGGCCGGCAACCGCCCTAGGCTACAAGTCCGAAGACAAGTCCTTAATCGGTAGTCGAATCTGCTATAGATAGACCCCCTTTCCTTAGCATGCATGACCGGAGATCGGTCCCGGGTTTCCTCACTCAAGTTCCAGTTAGTAGTTATCTCAAGACCATGTTTGTTGGTTAACCTCTTTCGGTTCATATCGTCCCTTATTAGGGGGCGTTCCTTAGTCTCACTCAATTCCTTACAAAACATTGGTTAGTAAGTTCTCACGGTATGTTGTGTTAGTTTTCAAACATCACACAACAATACAAGAAATATAATATATTCCGGTTGCATGCTTTGTCTTGTTTAGTGAGCACACAAAAACAAATAGCACACAAGCCGAGGGACACCTCATTAGCAAGCAGGTCACAAGAGAACTGTACAGTTCACCGTTGGCCGTTCGGTTGCTTAATCTCTTCCGGAGTCCAATTCCAAGTCCTAAAACATTCATTCAGTTTTAGGTTGTTAATCACTTAACTTAATACAACTTACTTGACTTGTTTAACTTACTTAATCCCTTAATGATTCCCACCTAACACCTCTTAAGTCTTACAACTTAATCTTACAACTTAACGTTAAACTTTTGAGTTTATACTTAACTTAACTTAATCCCTTAAGTTCCTAGGGTCCTAATCATTACCACCCTACCGAAGGTATACCCTAGTACCTATTACCATTCTTAGAATTTAAAATTTCTCTTTTTTTTTCTTTTTTTTTAGGCCCGACCGAACTTCCGACCGACCTTACCTAAGGTCGGTCCATTCCAGGACACTTCATCGTTTGAAAATTCTACCCCGACCGACCTTGCAAGTCCGGTCCCAAGGTCGGTCCATTCCCGAGAGTTTCCCCGAGGGAAATTTAAGCTCGACCGAACTTGCCAAGTCCGGTCCCATGTTCGGTCGAATCCAGAGACTTATTACCGTACAAAATACATGCCCGACCGACCTTGCAAGTCCGGTCCCAAGGTCGGTCCATTCCAGAAACTTTCTCCGGTAGTGTAATTTGAGCTCGACCGACCTTGCAAGTCCGGTCCTAAGGTCGGTCGGCTCCAGAACCTTGTTTCTAAATTCTCTTTTCAACTCCAAACTTCTCCTCATAGATCCTAATATGTTATAACCTCATTTGGGCACTTCAAATACACCTTAAGCCCTCCTCTAAACACATTAAATCATTCACCAAGATCCACCTTAGTCATTATGCATTTTCCTTGTAATAATGCTAACACTTGTAACGTTTTCCTCTAGGTTCTAGGTGGTGGTTCATACCTAATGTAGCCACTATTCCAAATGTTTTCCTCACCACTATAACATCATCTCCCAAGCATCTTTCACCATCGAAAATTCTTTTATGCATTTACTTAAAGTTCCTTCACAAGCTTAAGCTTCCTTCCATCAACACCTTATTTCCTTCCTAGTTGTTTACCAACATTTGCCTAAGTCCTAAATACTCAATTACATTCTCATGATTCCTAAATCCTTCAAAGTAATGCCTAAGTCATTATAACTCATTACAACACTTTATCTCACCCCTTTTCATCAAGACAACCTCTAAGACTTCCTAGTACTTCCTTAGTCATTAAATTCCCTTAGGACATATCTTAATCACCTTAAGCATTACACCTTCTCCTTAAACTTATGTACAAGTCTTACATTCCTCATCTCATGATTTTGGTGTGTTCAAAAACACTCACCAATCCTCCAATTCCTCCTAGACATCTCTAGGTCACTCTAAACCTCAAGAACTCCTTAGTTAACTAATCTCCACTCAAATTCCTCATAATGACTCCTAGTAAATCCTAGGTCATATTAATTCACCACCATCACCTAAACACTTATTTTCTACTCAAATTTAGCCATAGCTCCTCTAGTATATTCTCATGCCCAAATGCATTGTTTTTCTCACACAATAATCTCACGCACACCAAGTCCTTTCTCATCTTATTTTCTCACCCAAATCAACTTATTCACATCATACTCAATATATTGCAATAATCTTAAATTGCATAGCACTAAGGCTCTTAAATGACATGGCTCTTAGGCCCTTAAATGACTTAAACTTAAACACAGAATTTCCCACATATAAAAGCCTTCAACCTGCAAATACACCCATCAATCTCATAGTAGTTATAATGCTCTTAAAATCCACCTTAAACTTATATTACTAACTCATTCTCATTAGCTCCTTAATCACAAGTTCATAAGCTTGTTTAAGTTCTTTTTCTTAGGTTATATAACCCAATACACAATGTAAGCTCTAAGCTACATTGGTACTTATCTAAAACTCATTTCTTAATCTTAAAACCACCATTAGGTAAGCATTTTACCTTGTCCTCTCAAGCTTATCTTAATCTCCTCATTAGACCTTCTTCTTGCATAGATCTCGGCCACCACTTAAATTCCCCTTGCCAATGTTCTAATCAATATTCAATGACTCATATGAGTACTAAACAATACACTAACCTCAAGGAATAAAAACCTAGGTTAGAGATGTGTTCTAAGGCATGAAAGTGGATGATTACCTTGAAGTCTCAAAGTAGACTTGGGAATTGAATGAAATAGGACCTCCACTAGTCCTTGGTGAATAAATCAAGCTAGAACAAGGCATAAAAAAAAAGCCCCATGAGAAGGAATTTCCGGCCATGTACAAGAAATGATGGAAACATGGTTTTTCTTACATTTTCTTTACCTTAAGAGAATGGAGAAGCTAATGAGCTCTTCAAACTTGGTTTTCCTCCATTAATGGAGTTTCCTCTTGGCACCAAAATGGAGCTTTGTAAGATTTGAAAAGATAGAAAGATAGGTCTTGGCCTAACTAAGAGAAATATGTGTTTAGTTTTTGATTTGGAGCTAAAATAAGTAAGTTATGGACAAAGCAAGGTGGTGTTGCCATGGGTGCTGCTCCTACGTGAATGAAGGGAGGAAGAAGATGGTGGAACCGTGTGAAGAAGAGAAATTAAGAGAGAGAAGAAGAAAGGTGGCTAATATAAGATATTTGCTTTAATAAAGCAAATAGTACTCTTTTACTTATCTCTTCTTTTCTTCCTTATTTGACTACTTATGGTGACTCACCCTCCCTTAGAAAACCGGCCCCCTATCTTAAATAAGGCTAGTCATGGTCTTTGTTGACCAACTAATTAGCTTATATTGATTAAAACTTAAACTAGTCACTATTTGGCACTATTCACTGGTTAGTGCACATATTTCTGAAATTTTTGATTTCTCATTGATTTAGACCTCCTAATGTGATACTAATTAGTACACATGTTGATTAAAGAGTAATGATGGACATTTAGCCACTCAAAACTCAATTCTAAGACAATTTCTCAAAAATGTGCTTTAAGACTTCTTAAAGCACATTTTGTGTTTTAACTTGTTTTCAAGCTTGGTTTTCTTTGATAATTGATTTAAAATGACCATTAGAATATTACTAAGGTCTTATCATGATATTTGGGTACTCACCCAAGTCTCTCCAAGCTTAGAGCACATTTTTGCCTAATTGCCCTTAAGGCATTTTCTTGTGTTTTCCTTGGTTTAAATTGTCTACCAATCTTTCTAAGGCATATTCTGGCCTTACTACATCATAATTTGATGTTTACTTAGCATACTTAGGTTTGGGGTGACTTGGTGAATGGAAGAACCAAGGTATGTATTGGGATTAGTAGAGATGTTTAGTAGCTATGGAATGGTAATTGTAGTATGAGGAATAAGAAGTGTAAAATCTGTAGCAAAGTGTATAAGAATACATTGGAGAAGTTAGGAGAATCTAATGTGCAAGAATTAGTAAAATGAATGCTAGACTTGGGTATAGACATTGTAATTGCTTGGAAATGTATTTGGGATACTAGGAGTAGCATTGGTAGAGGGAGGAGTATTGAATGGTAAAGGTTAGAAGGAAAATCTGTAGCATGAGAGTAAAGAAAACAATTGTAAGAATTGAAAGGAAGTGAGGAGAATGGTGTATGTGGATTTAGAGAAGAGTAAGGAATTGTGGGATGAACTAAGGCAATTTGGAGGGCCTAGATAGTGTTTAAACATGTGGGATTACATGTAGGAAGATTTGGGAAGTAATGGGTAAAAGAGAGGACTGAAAACAGATTTTAAAACTGAAGTATTGGGCCAGACCGGACTTGTGACCGGACTTGCAAGTTCGGTCGAGCCCAGATTTACAAAGACGGGAAACCTTCTGGAATTGACCGGACTTGCGACCGGACATGCAAGTTCGGTCGGACCAGAAAATTCTCCCGTCAGAAACCTTCTGGAATGGACCGAACTTGCGACCGGACGTGCAAGTTCGATCGGCCAGAAATATTCCCGTAATGCAAGCTACTGGAATGGACCGAACTTGTGACCGGACTTGCAAGTTCGGTCGAGCCAGAAAATTTCCCGGACTGGTAGCTACTGGAATGGACCGGACTTGCAAGGTCGGTCGCAAGTCCGGTCGAGTTAAAATATATATATATATATATATATATATTTATTCTATGATTATAATAATCATATGTATATATATATATGCCTATGCACATATATGCATATATATGCAGTAGTAGTACACCACAAATGAAGTAGTCAAGGTAAGAAAGTAAGTATATGAGTAGGAAAACAAGTATAAAAAGTAATCAAGTAAGTTGAGAGTATGAGAATATTAAGTACACCGGGATAACGGGGTAAGTACGGGAGTAGTAATTATTTGTGTATCGTAAGAGTATAGTATTAATAATAATGTTGGAACATTATCAGTGGGACAAGTGTGAACCAAGGAACGAGGGAACACATGGTAGAGCTAACTTCGGTGAAAGGTATGATTTCCTCACGCCCCGTATGCTAACCGAGTTACGTTGATTTGTGTGCTGTATGCCGGCTAATCAAGACTAAAGCATGAAAACGGTTTATTGCCTTTCGTTGCATGTCTTGTTGTATGTTGATTGAGCTAACCTTTCTTGATTGATTGTGTGGCCTCACTTAGTGCGTAGACCGACTCATAGATGAGTCTTATTGTGTATTAACTCGTGGTAAGAGTCCTGCGTGAACCAATGGAACCGTAGCAACGCACTAAACCAACGAACCAATAAACGATAACGTAAATCAATGAACTCACTAGAATGTGAGAGAGTGTACGGGAGTAATAACCTCCCGATAACGGTAGGAGAAACGAAATGAATAATCCACGAACGAAAAGTAGTGGAAGTATATAAGTAACCTCTATTAGAGGAATTAATCTTGGTGCAAAACATGAACCATGAGAGTAGCAAGGAATGAGGAGGGATCTCCAAACCCTTAGTAATTAGTCGACCCATTATGAGAGGACCCGACTGATGTAAGTATGCCCGAACGAGAGAGTATTCGATATGTTGGGGAAACTCTTAAATCTGAGGATACTAGGCGGTGGTAATTCCCTAAGCTAACAGAGGTTATCGAGAGAGATACTTCTAGGCTAATCCACGAGATTGTAATATACTCTGAGAGAAGAGTGTGGGAATTCGAGTAGTCCGGTAGTACGGACATTTGAGTATTTGAGGAGCTAAGCGTATAGCCCTCGTATTGTAGGTCCGGTGGTGAGTCTTGTGTATGACTCGCCCAGAGGCCAAGTAATGAGTATCGAGTAAGAAGCAAGTATGAGTATGTAATGAGTACCGAGTATTGAGTATGTATGAGTAAGTATTGAGTATCGAGTATGTAAGAGTAAGTATAGAGAATTGAGTAGTGAGTATGCACCAGTATAGTAACGAGTACAGAGTAAGGATCGTGTACGAGTAAGGTATTGAACATGGAGTGATGAGTATGCAAGAGTAAGGAGTGAGTATGAGTAGAGTAACGAATATCGAACACCGTACGAAGAGTAATGAATGTATAATAAAGACGAATGGTTGACTATTGAATTGTCTTCCTTAGTAAGTATTGAACTTGTATATTTATGTAGGTATCTTTGATTGTATTGTTGTAGTATAAGTATGTATGTATGCATGTAAAATAAACTCCATGTATATCCGACCCAAAGTAGTCGGCGTACCGCGGTTAACACGCGGTATATGCGGATTTCATATGCAGCGTAAGCTGACCCCCTCGGGGGACCGTTTTAGTGTGCAGGTACTCGAAGCTGACCACCGTACGAGAGAGTAGGACGGGGACTGCTATGTAAGCATGGGTGGGTAGTAGTATGGAAGGGATGGAACCTGTAATGTATTGGGAAATTTGGAAGTCCAAACTGTATCGGTAGAATTAAGGATTGTAGTATACTCGGTATAGTATGGTATTGGAGTTGTATTTGAATTATGTTTAGTATGCAAGGGGAAGTATTGTATTGTGTAGAGCACTCGGTATGTTCATATTCATCAGACCGATAGTATGAAGTATTGTAACTTGCCTTGTTAGTCACGTGGGTGACTAACGGCATTGTACACCCACCGTTGAGTAAGTAATGTCCGCTGCGAAGGTAAGTATGGTACGGTAATGACGGTATTAGCGGTAGGGGTGTTACATTCACGTTCAGTAATTCCTTCCGTACGTTGTTATATATACATTCAATACCGGGTAACATTAATATAACTACTCACTAAGTATTACAGTACTGTTACTGTAGAGTTTATACTCGCAGTATACTAACTCTGTATGTTCTTATTTCCCCCTGTTATTTTACAGTGGTTCAAGGTAGTTTATCAGTTCATTATTTGATGTGTAACAACACAGTGATAATGAATTTCCACTTACTCCATATATCAATATGATTTGGTTATTTTTATTATAACCACAATTATTTTGTAAACTTTATATATACGCCATAATGTATCATAATACATAGTTTTAATTCCTTTCTTTATTAAATTACAAAACCAACCTTATAACTTCGGTAATTACAAGTTGAACACATTAACTTTTATAAATTACCAAATAACCATATAACTTTTATAATTTACTAATTATCCATACTAACTTTTGGAAATTGTAAAACAAATATATTAATTTTTTTAAAATTTCCAAATGACCACAATTATTTTTGGTCTTGACATATACCTTTCCTTTATTTACAATTTAAACCTGAAACTTTATATAAGTTACATATTAACTTATAAACTATAGTTTTAATATTTTATTTCTTTAAATAACTGAAACACCCTTATACTTTATAAATTACATTCTCGCCCCTTATTTAATTCGGTTTTACATATTAATTTTTATAAATTACATTTTCACCCCATAACTTTTATAAACTTAATATTTTATGTCATAAATCATTTTAACCCAATGTTTTTGGTCAACACTTTGACCAAGACTTAATTTCATAATTAATACTTTAATATACCCATAAAAGCATTAGTAATTTGGCTTGCACCCTATATTTTCCATAAATTACAAAATAGCCCCCAAACTTTGTAAATTGTTATTTAACACTTAAAACATTGTTTAAATTTACTCAAATTCATAATATTATTTCCTACCTTATATTATATCATAAATATACCAAATAGACCCTTAAGCTCTCGGCTTTTATTATTTGTACACTAAACTTTACAAAATTACATTTCAGTCACATAACTTTAAAACTATCCATTTAAATACTTGTAGCTATTTTTAATATTCCCAAAATTTATAATATAATCTAATACACTTATATACTTCAAATATCACCAAATGAACCATATTATTCTCGGCTTTGATTTAATTTTACCATATGGTTTTACTTGATTTATACCTTATAATAAATTCATATAAATGTATATAAGTCATATAACACTTCTAAAAATTATGCTAATGGCTTAGAATGATTATAAACTCAAAATAGAACATTTAATCCTTAGATATTTCGGCCTAGATATATATGTATCATAAATTAATTTTGTGACACCAATTTATACCTTAACGTAATAATCCTACCTTATATGTTATAAATTATTTTCTTGACATTATAACCCAATATTTTCGGCCTTAATATTACTAAGGCTTATACATAATTTTTATACCTAAGTTTGAAGCTTAAATCAAACTTAAACTAAATAAATCTTAATTATAGAAACTTACTCCTTAAATCAAGACAATTCTTGTACTTGATTTCTCCTTGAATCCAAAGCTCTTCCAGTGCTATTTTGATAAAGATTATTCGGCCTCCATATGTAGATTTAGGATATCCATGTGTTAGACTTCTAACAAGGATTTTTGAATAAGATTTGGAGTAGTTTTACAAGAGTTTACCTTAGGTATTTTCAAGGAATTTTTGGTACACCTTGGGATGATTGTAGATCTAAATTTCCTTCATGAAATGGTGAAGAGAATATAGGTTTAGAAGCTTGTAATTTTCGGTAATGACTTAAGGAACTTACTTAGGATTTTCAACATGAAAATATACATTAACTTGTTCTGTTGTTCCTTGTGTTGTTGTTGAATCTAGGAACCTCCTTGGAGAACTAAAGCTTGGCAAAATCTTGGATGGTTGCTAGGTAGATTCTTGCTTCAAGACTTAGGAGATTTAACTAGGAATTTACATAGAAATGATGTTAGAGCTTAAAACATGATTAATAGAGCTTGGAAGCTCTAAGGAATTAACTAGCAAATGGAGAAAGAAAAGAGAGGAAATGAGACTTACCAATTCAGTGGAGTGAGGAGCAAAAGAGTTTGCTAACTCACGTAAGAAGATAAGGGCTTGGCTAGGATAGAATTGTTTTGACACAATAATTGTCAAATTGTTTAATCTTTCCTTTGTTTATTGATTGATTGTTTGGCTCAAGAAAATGCCCATAATTGAGGCTAGGTTTCGGGCTGATTGACAAGGGAATAAGAAACATTGATTGTCAATTAGAACTAGAAGACAAGAGCTAAGGTAGAATACTATGTCAATTGTTATCTTCTTTCCTAGTCATTTATAATGTATGTATAAGTGGGCAATTGATTTCTTTGTCTTTTGAAACATAAGAACATGCTAGGTTTCTAGGTGTCTTATTTGATTATTTTTAGAGCAATCAAACTTGTTCTTTTCCCCCCTTGAAATCGGCAACTATAGGCTAAACAAGCCATTTGATTTTTGTTTATATTGAACATAGGCATGTGCTTAGTTAGGTTTATGTTTTGTTGACTAATTAATAAGGCAATCAATCCCCTTTCTGTTGTACAAAATAGGCAGCCACATGCTAGGAATGGGTAGGTTTCATTTGTTTATAGTTTTGTACAAAAGTAGATCAAGTTTTCCTTATTTAATTGCATTGTTTTTCATTTCTTTTCCTAACCTATTCTCTTTGCTGTTTCTTGCAGGTCATACGGTAATGGAGCTTCATTTGAATGAAATTACTTGATACATTATCATATGGTATGTGATAAGATGAGTCATCATCCATAAAACAAAATTTTTAAGTTAATCTAGTCCGAAATCACCTTAAATGGCGCACACAATAGGGACCAAATGGGACTGATTTTTAATTTGATTCCTGTCACAATATATTGTATTAAGACCATATTATAACATGTAATAGGTTCCAGCATTTATTTGGTACATTTATACTAAGGTAAAAAATGAAAGTTCTAAGGTAAAAATGCTGATTTTAGGTACCTTTTTGATCTAACAATCGGCCCTGTTTGTGCTATGTGTTTAGCACTGGCTTTAATTGATTTAGATGTTCAATTCATCCCCTTTTAAGATTATCAACACGTGGCCCTCAAAGCTTCAAGGTAATTGCGTAAAACACGTTTTATGACACCCGAAGCTGCGTTTTTGTGCTTTAAGAATATTCTGGAAAATAAGTAGTCGCTATGAGTTCCAAGTGTTTATAAACATCGGTTATAGTCAATACTAATATGTTAAGGTGTTACATTGAGTTATATGGGGTTATATCAGCTCAAGACACAATTTCCGGGCTACCGGGACACTCCCGGGGCAAAAAAGGAGCGTTAAGATATTCCTCCGAGCACTTTGTGTATTTTTGAAAAAGTAGCTCAAGAATTCTCTTTAGAATGATGAATATTAATGATAGGAACTCTAAGAATGATTTATATTGGAGTTTGTGCCACTTCGGTACCTCTCCGGGGCATTCCCGGGGGTTTGTGGGGCCCTCAACGGGAACCTCCAAGCACTTTATCTTTAACTGAGAATTTATCATGATGACTTCATCTTATATGTTTAATAAATTTTTATGGTTCATTTGGAATTAAGTGTAATGCTCTATTTCATCCTATAAAGTATTTTCGGGACTTTCGGGCCTTAACGGCCTTTAAGGGAACTCCCGGGCATTTTGTATTTTTACTCAGTTTTAGATGAGGTCCTGTGCTCTAAGGGTCATATAATGATCCTTGATTAACTTCATATGATGTTCATAGCTTATATAACTTGATTTGCTTAAGGTACGGCTTAACGCTTGTTTATGACCTTAAGGAGTTTAGGTGCGTTTTTAACGCCTAACTGTTTATATACTTTTATCAGGGTTTAATAATCCCCCAAATAATATATGTTTCCCTTTATTTAATTATTTAAAGGTTAGGGGTATTTCAGTCTACCCCCCTTAAAAGGACTTCGTCCCGGAGTCATAACTTCTACTTACAAATCCTATGGAATCAAGTTCCTTGTATATATTCCCTGTATGCTTATCATTCCTGGGGGTCAATACTATATTGACACCTCTACATTCCATCAGTAATATGAGTGTATGCAATTCGTACATACACATAACCTTGCTCATGGCAAACAATGTAATCATAGCATAAGTAACTTGATAGATGTTGTAAAGTAAATAAGTATCCCAACTTCCTAGCTATCCCACTAGGTCATCACTGCACAAGTGCAATACCAAAACACTCAGTCCTACAGAGTGCAGAGGAGTAAACCCTTGGCAGTAAATCTCTTGTGTGATTGCAATAGGAATGAATATACTGTAAAGTAAATAAGTGTACTTTTATTAACCATCCAAGTGTTACATAGAACACAACAATAATCATCCAAGTGTCACATAGGACACATCAATACCAAGTATTACATAGAACACACCAATAACCATTCCAGTGTTACATAAACACAACCATAACCATCCAACCAATCGCACACATGCGCAACAATCAAATACAAACAACCAAGTACAAAACCAGTATAGACTGCATATATGTAAGTCGCATGTGGTGCTCTACCCCCCTTAAAAAGGGTTACGCCCACATACCCCCACAAGTATACACAACTACAAGAAAATGAAGGATACTTGTCTCGCATGGAGTCCTCTAACTCCCATGTCGCCTCCTCAATGTCGTGGTTTGACCACAGAACCTAGACCATTCTAATGGTCTTGTTCCTGGTCTCCCTAGTCTTGGAGTCTAAAATGTGAACTGGGGTCTCTTCATATCTAAGTGTAGGATCTAGCTCGAGTGTCTCGGGCTCTAAGATATGTGATGGGTGAGGCACATACTGCTTTAGCTGAGAAATGTGAAACACATTGTGCACTCTCCCAAGCTCTACAGGTAAATCTAATCTGTAAGCTAATGGGCCCACTCACTCCGTAATGAGGTATGGTCTTACATACTTCGGGCTAAGTTTGCCCTTCTGCCCAAATCTGAAAACTCCCTTCATAGGTGAAACTCTAAGGAAGATTCGATCGCCTACTACGAACTCGAGGTCTCTCCTACGGACATCAGCATAAGACTTCTGTCTGTCCTGGGCTATTTTCATGTTCTTACGTATTTGCACAATATCCTCTTTCATCTGGTCTAGGTACTCCGGCCCTAAGATGATATTCTCACTGGCTTCATCCCAACATAGTGGTGTCCTGCATGGCCTACCGTACAATGCTTGAAATGGTGGCATCTGAATGGATGCATGATAGCTATTGTTGTATGCAAACTTGATCAAATGTAGTCGATCAATCCAGCTTTCCTGGAAGTCTAAGGCACAAGCTCTAAGCATGTCCTCTAATGTTTGAATTGTTCGTTCACTCTGACCATCTGTCTGTGGATGAAAGGTTGTACTTTGCTTCAGCTTCGTACCCAAAGCCTCCTGAACTTGCTGCCAAAATCTGGAAACAAATCTGGAATCCCTTTCTAATACAATAGACTTAGGTACACCGTGGTGTCTAAGGATCTCCCTCTGGAAGAGGTCCGCCAGCTTGGGGACTTTCCAACTGTCCTTAATAGGAATAAACTTTGCTACCTTTGTCAGTCTGTCGACGATGACCCATATCATGTTAGCACCTCCTCTAGTCGGTGGAAGACCTACTACGAAATTCATGGATATATCCTCGAACTTCCAATATGTAATGGGAATCGGCTGTACTAAACAGCCCGGTCTCCGGTGCTCGAACTTCACTTTCTGACACGTCATACATCTTACCACGAACTCTGCCACATCTTTCTTCATACCACTCCACCATAAATGAAATTTCAGATCCTTGTACATCTTTTATGACCCTGGGTGTACTGATAAGGATGAGTAATGAGCTTCCTGTAATATCTTTTCCTTCAAGTCGGGGCAGGATTTTGGAATGCACAAACGGCCATTCAGTCTGATTAACCCGTCTTCACTGAGTGCAAAATCATATTTCTATCTCTCAAAGATACCGTCAGTCAACTGCTGCCTAATAGTCTTCATGTACTGGTCATTATTCTGAGCACAACGTACCTCCTTGATGAGGTCGTTGTCTCCTGTCATGGCAAATAGGGAATGAGCTCTACGGCTCAGGGCGTCAGCAACTACATTTTCCTTGCCCTCTTGGTACCTGAGGTCGATGTCGTAGTCCTTCAGAAACTCCACCTATCGCCTCTGCCTCATGTTAAGCTCCTTCTGAGTGAATAAATGCTGAAGGCTCTTGTGATCCGAGCAGACTTCACTGTAACTCCATATAAGTAGTGTCACCAGATCTTCAGTGCAAAAACAACTGCTCCCAATTCCAAATCATGAGTCGGGTAATTCTCTTCATGTTTCTTCAACTGTCGTGATGCATAAGCAACAACCTTTCCATTCTGCATAAGTACACACCCTATCCTTGTGCCTGAGGCATCGCAATAAACTTCGAATCCGTTGGTCCCCTCTGGAATGGTGAGTATCGGTGCCGACGTCAGTAGATCCTTCAGTGTCTGAAAGGAACGCTCACAATCTTCAGTCCATACAAATGGAGCATCTTTCTTCATCAGGCTGGTCATAGGTTTTGCCAGTTTGGAGAAGTCTTTAACAAATCTGCGGTAGTAACCAGCTCATCCCAAGAAACTACGGATATCTGTCACTGTCTTCGGTCTCGGCCAAGTCTTAACTGCCTCAATCTTCGCAGGGTCTACAGATATACCGCTGGCTGATATTACATGCCCTAGAAAAGATACACTGTCTAGCCAGAAATCACATTTTGAAAGCTTGGCATACAATTGGTTCTCTCTCATGGTCTGCAAAACTTGCCTCAGATGCACCTCGTGCTCGTCCTTGGTCTTAGAATAAACTAGAATGTCGTTGATGAATACAACTACCGATGAGTCTAACTGCTCCCTGAACAACCGTTTCATAAGATCCATGAATATTGCTGGGGCGTTTGACAAGCCAAATAGCATAACTGTGAACTCATAGTGCCCATAACGTGTCCGAAAAGTTGTCTTCTCTATGTCTTCATCAGCTATCCGTATCTGGTGGTATCCTGATCTTAGGTCAATCTTCGAGAAAACTGTAGCGCCTCTTAATTGGTCAAACAAATCGTCAATCCGTGGTAACGGGTTCTTGTTCTTCACCGTGACTGCATTAAGCTCCCTGTAGTCGATGCATAGCCGCATGCTACCATCCTTCTTTTTCACAAATAAAACTGGTGCTCCCCATGGTGATGCACTCGGTCTGATATAACCTTTATCAAGTAGATCTTCTAACCGGATCTTCAGCTCCTTCATTTCTGCTGGTGCCATTCTGTATGGTGCTTTAGCAATAGGCCCTGTGCCTGGTAATAGGTCGATGGAGAACTCCACATCTCTCTTGGGTGGCATCCCTGGTAACTCTTCTGGAAATAGGTCAGGACAATCTAAAACGACTGGTATGTCTGCCTGTGTCTGCTCCTCCTGCCTCATGTCCTGGACATAGCACAAATAGACTGGCTGTCCCTTCTTCACCTTCTTCATCAACCTGATAGCAGATACTAACTTGAAATTAGGTTCTCTTGGTGTACTGCGATATGAAACTGTCTTGCCCTTTGGGCTCTTCAGTAGTAATCTATACTCTGCGCAATGCAGTCGTCCCTTGTACTTCTGTAGCCAATCCATTCCTATGATGATGTAAAATCCTAAATTATCCAGCTCAATCAAGTCCGCGTGAAACTCTTCATCCATGATGTTAATCTGAACTCCCTTGTGTAGTTTCGTGCACCTCACTCTCTCCTTTGTCGGTAATGTGACTAGGAAATCTGAGAGAGGCTCAGGGGTTGTCTCCAACTTCCATACTAATGTAGAGGATATAAAGAAATGAGACGCTCCTGAATTGAACAGTATCGATGCACTCACGCCATTTACTGTGAAGGTTCCCATGATAACATTCCCCTTATCCTTGGCCGCGGTCTTGTCTAATACATTCAGCACTACTCCTCCATTAGACTGGTGGCCTGGGGTTAACAATTCGTAAGATAGTGCATGTCTCAAAGGTATTAAAATGCCATTTATTAATCGAATGATTCTCACATACAAGCACCATAATTACATCAATATTGCCTAAACGTCAAATTTAACCGTCCAGGTTTCAAATGGGTAGTATATACTAAGATTGATGGGGCTATATTCAACTTAATGCTCTTAATCCCATGGTACACTAATCTAGATTCACCACCAAATATCAATACATCTCCTGACTTCAAGATAATCTTGCCTGCTTTGTCCATCCTCTTCTGGTCACCGTATAGAAACTCTGCATCATCTCCAATGGAGAATGATACAACTGGTATCCCTCTGGTAATTGACTCAGATGTCTCATCTCTGTCCTGGTGTAATCCAAGTTTTCCCCCTTTCTCATAGAAGTTTATAATGCAAATATCTGCCTTAATGTCTAGTATAGGGTAAGTTTCTAATTGTTGTGCAATCTTGACCGCTTCTGTCACTAAAATTTGGAAAATATTGGGTATCCTAGGAACTCGTGTTCCATCGACCTTTCTAACCTCTTGATACAACCTAGTTTGTGGATCCCAATCCTTACCCATACACATCATATATAATTTAAGTTTTGATCCACTACCATATCCTGGAGTGTAAAATCCTCCAAGGCCTATTCCCAAAGTTCTACATTCATTTACAATAGCTATTTGTTCATCTAGAGTTAAATATTGCTTGAGTAGGATCATGTCGGGTCGAAGTACTTGGCATTCTCCCTCTGGATATTCCCGACCTTCGCTCATAGGCTCAGGTGATCTCGGTCTCATAGGTATGGGAAAACAAATGTCGAAGCATCCTATTAGGTGAGAGGTTCCCTAAGTTAGGTCTCTCTAGATTCTTATTCATACAAACACATATAAGTCTCATCGACTGAATAACTGTAAACACACATTCATAGCATCATGCTCTTGGTTTATATTCTAGGCTTACCGGTCTCGCGCTGAGCGCTAGCCTCAGCGCCTGAAGCTCCCACTGAATACAGGGTGTTTCTACTTGGAACTATCTCCTTCCCCTTCTGACTCCCGGATGAGGATGGTTGTCCTCCCGGTCCCCTAGTATAGGTGTTAGTCTGTGGTGCCTGACCTCCTCTGGGTCCTCTAGTCTCTGTAGCTTGTGTCCTCTGTGAACGTCTAGATCCCTTGTACACTCTGCTTGCCGAGTTGGAAAAACATTCATACTCCCGGTGGCCTTCCTTTTTGCAATAGCAGCACTCCACCTTCCTGCCTGCGCAGTCTACTCCTGGGTGATCATTTCCACAGCGCTTACAGTAGTAGTGGTGCTGGGTTGGTTTATTGCCTATTGTTTATACAACATGGTTTAGTAAAGGAATAGCTAATAATATTTGGTTAAATGAGAGGTGGGTATCCTTACGCCTAGGTGGTGCCGATCTAAGTGGCTGTGCATCAATGGCTGGGCCGGTCAGACGAGGGACCTGCTCCTTCATCTTCTGACCGTGGAAGTCCTTCCACCCCTTTTTCTTATCACATTAGGTAGTCTAAATCAATGGGAAATCAAAAATTTCACAATTATGTGCCTTGTTTTAGAATAGTAACTAAAATAAGCTAGTTTATAACATAAGTCAATATAAGTAAGTTAATTGGTCAACAAAGACTAAAATACCCCATTTGACTATAAGGGGGCCGGTTTTCATGGATGACTCACCAAACATAAACAATTAAGTAATCTAATAAAGTAATAAAGCAAAGTTACTATTTACTTTTACATAAATATCTCCAAAACTAGCTAGTTTCCTCACATTCTCTTCATTTCTCTTGCACTCCCACCATCTCCAACTTCATCTTCTTCCTCTCTCCATCGGTTTGCAACAGCTCACACACCATTCTCCATCTTTGACCTCTTGTAATTCCGAGCTCCATATACCAAATCAAAAACCAAGACCACCATTCTTCTAGTCTCATCAAGCTCTCCAACCTTGTCTTCTCAAAATTCCAAGAGCTCCATTTCGGTGCCAAGAGGAATCTCCATGGGAGGAGCTTGAGCTTATATTTTTACATCTTATTTTTCTCCTTTGCTTCAAGGCAAGGAAACTCAAAGAAAAACAACATTTCCTTCATGTTTTATGTTGACCGAAAATCACCATTAATGGTGTCTTTGCCTTGCTTTGTTCTAGCTTCATTCCAATCATTCAAGGACTTGGTGGAGTCCTCACTAGCTACCTATTCAAACTCTCTTCCATTTCAAGGTAAAACAACTATCTTAATGTTTTAAGACAATATATAACCTAGGGTTTATAATGAGATTAAGCATGAAGCTTGAATACTCATTACATTGCTTGTATATTGATTAGAAGTTGACAAGCACTAAAGCCTTGCCGATTTAAGTCAAGGAAACAAGAAAGAAGTTTGTGAGGAAAAGAGGTAAATGTGCTAACCTAATGTAGTTTGATGCATTAGGAAAAATGAGTTTAAATTGTTTATTAAAACTACTTAAGGAGCAAATGGTAAATGACTTAGAAATATACTCTCAAGGAGTTTATTAAGGGCATATGTATTGTTGGGTGTTGATAAGTGTAAAATACATATACTTTTAACAGTATATTTGATTTAATATTCATAATGAATTGGCTTATATTTCACACTTATCTTATAGTTTTTCTACTATTTATATTTTGATGTGAACTGATATATTTTATATGTAAAATGCAGGAAAACTATTGGATTTACATTAAAGTTTTCAACACAACAAATGATGACATATATATATAACATGCACTCACGGTGGACTCGTGTGATGACATGGGCTGATATTTTTCCATAGAATTAGACCGACAAAACATATGAGAGGCGCTGATCCCTTGGGCTGCTACCGACATCCACACGAGCTGGGCTATAGAGGCTTGGATATTTGGTCTTCATGGGCCATGCGTGGCCATGCACATACATAATGAGCCGCCCAGCTAAATATTCAGGGGCGTAGACTAAAGAAATTCAACGTGGAAGGCTTCTTCTTCTATTAATCAAACCAAAGTGGAAAGCTTACAAGAGAAGCAGAGAGCAGAGAGCTCAACCGCGACAGAGAAGATGACCAAAAACGTCTACTAAGATACAAAACCTAACTATCCTTCTTAACAGGGAGAAGGAGACTTTCTAGTAAACTTACGGGAAGAAAAATAAGTAACACGACAGACAAAGTGTCATTTTGACTAAACAGAGAGGAGGTGTATTATTTAGATGTATTCTAACAGTCCCCCTCAAACTGAGAGGGGTAAGACTCTCAGATTTGAGAATAGAACAGAACACAAGATTCAAACTTCATCTAACTTCAGCCCCATCTTCTTAACCTGAACTGGATAAGCCCTTCCTACCAAAGGCTTTGTCAAGACATCAGCAACTTGTTCCCTGGAGCCCACAAACTCAACGGCAATCAGTCCCTCTTGTAGCTTTTGCCTAACAAAATGCACATCCAACTCGATGTGTTTGGTCCTCTCATGCAAGACTGGATTCCTTGCGATGTAAATGGCAGATTGGGAATCAGATCTGACTGGAACTGGCAGAATGTCCTCCACACCCAACTCATACAGAAGCCTGGTTATCCAACTTAACTCAACAGTCACACTCCTCATGGCACGATACTCCGCCTCAGCAGATGGCAGCGCCACAGTGGTCTGTTTCTTCGACTTCCAGGATAGAGGACTGCCTCCTAACTGCACAAAATAGCCACTGATGGATCTTCTGGTGTTGGGACAACCTGCCCAATCAGAATCACAGTAAGCAATCAATCTGAAATCATCTTTAACATTAAACAATTGTCCATAGTTAAGAGTGCCACGAATGTAATTAAGTGTGTGCAAGGCTGCCTTGTAATGTTCATCTGTAGGAGAACTCAGAAACTGGCTAAGAAATTGTATAGCAAAACATAAATCTGGCCTACTGTGGGACAGATATCCTATTTTTCCTACTAGTCTTCTGTATTGAGAAGGATTTTTCAGAAGTTGCCCACTTTCCTTTCTAAGCTTGAGACTGGTGTCTAAGGGGCTGACCGATATTCTTGTTCCTCCTGAGTCAAACTCATTAAGAAGATCCTCACAATATTTCTTTTGCAGCAGGATTACTCCATCTGTGGTATGCAAGAATTGCATACCCAAGAAGAAGTTTAAACAGCCCAGATCCTTAATCTTAAACCTTTTATCCAAACTATCCTTAATGGCTATAATAAAATCACAATCATCTCCAGTAATAACAATATCATCTACATAAACAGCCAGAAAACAAGACTTATTAGCTTTGATTCTAACAAATAATGAATAATCATTGAGAGATTGTTTGAAACCAAAAGATTGTAAGAATTCATTAAGTTTATAGTGCCACTGCCGTGAAGCTTGCTTCAAACCATATAATGATTTCCTCAGCTTACACAGTTTTCCAGATCCCTCCTCACTATGACCTTGAGGAATTTCCATATAAACATCTTCCTCAAGATCCCCATGGAGAAAGGCATTGTTAATATCCAATTGGTTTATTGTCCAACCTCTCTTTGTGGCAATTATGATCAAGGCCTTAATGGTAGTGAATCTGACAACAGGAGAAAAAGTCTCTAGGTAGTCTATACCCCATCTTTGTGTGTATCCCTTAGCTACTAGCCTAGCCTTGAATCTCTCAACAGTCCCATCAGCCTTGTACTTTACTTTTAAACCCATCTACATTTTACTGGTCTCACCCCTTTGGGTGGACTAACTAGATCCCATGTCTGATTTTTCT
Source organism: Limonium bicolor (assembly GCA_023374045.1). NCBI lineage: Eukaryota > Viridiplantae > Streptophyta > Magnoliopsida > Caryophyllales > Plumbaginaceae > Limonium > Limonium bicolor. Next base: position 83,296,244 of record CM041781.1, on the reverse strand, counting down.
CCAAAGCTAAAAACTCCTCACTCATTGCCCTCTGCCATTTACCATCCCTAATTGCTTCTTCATAGCAGCTAGGTTCAACATGTTTGTCAAGGTTAGAATAAAAACAGTTAAAGCTATTCTTCTCATCTAGGATGAATCCTACTGTGTGCTGCAATTTATCTGCTCTAATGATACTATCACAATCAGAAAAATCAGAAGCAACTGTGGAATCATTAACAGCAAGGGAATCAGTATACACAGCTGCTGATAAGATTCTTTCACCTAGAATTTCAGAGAAACAATCAGGCAGGGTTTTAAAATTGACTTATCTGTTTTTATGAATGATGATCCAACTTCATAGTCCTGTAGATAGCTGGGAGGCTGTCTGTTTCTTACTGATCTCCTGAGCTGTTCTCCATCTTGACCACCGGTCTGGGTTTCTGCATCTGCCACTTCTGGCTCTTCAGAATCTGTTCTTGTTTCTTCTTCCTCTGATGATGTAACAGTCCTAGGCTGACTGGCTTCTGTGCTCCTGGGCTGACTGGCTTCTGTGCTCCTTATCTTATGATGTTCCTGCTGTCTAAAGCTTATCTCATCCAGGTTAGCATCATCATGCACTGTGTTATTATCAAAAGGATCTTCCTTGCTATCAGTAGGGATAACAAAATCAGGTTTTTCACAAAAGGGATAGTTATTCTCATAAAAAATCACATCTCTATTATAAATAACCTTGTTGTTGTCAAGGTCATAAAGTTTATATCCCTTTTTGTTCTGCCCATACCCAAGTAATACACATTTCACTGATCTTGACATAAATTTATCATGCTGTTCTCTGTTTATGTGAGCAAAACATAAACACCCAAAATTCCTCAACATTGTATAATCTGGTGTTTCTCCATGAATTATTTCATATGGTGTCTGAAAGTTGATACTGGAAAGAGGCATTCTGTTTATTAAGAATGTGGATGTAAGAATACTTTCCCCCCAGAATTTTCTTGGCAGATGAGACTGGAACATGAGGGCACGGGCTGTCTCTAGGATGTGTCTATGTTTTCTCTCAGCAACCCCATTCTGCTGGGGTGTGTATGGGCAGGATGTTTGATGTTTGATTCCCTTCAGTCTAAAGTATTCTACCCCAGCTCTAGAGGTTCCAAGTTCATGAGCATTGTCACTCCTAACACATTTCACTTTCTTATTAAACTGCCTCTCAACCATATCAATAAAACCTATTATCAACCCAAAGCTATCTGATTTTGAGCTAATTAATTGTGTCCATGTGGCCCTACTTTATCATCTACTATAGTGAGGAAATAAGAGAAACCATCATGAGTACTTATGTTGTAGGGACCCCACAAGTCAACATGTATTAGTTCAAATATACTTTGGGTTCTTATGGAGCTAGAGGGAAAAGCAAGTCTGTGACTCTTGGCTCTATTGCAGGATTCGCAAATAATGGGTTTCTGTTTCTGATTTTTCAAGAATCCTAATTTCAGCATTCTTTCTTTGGACAGATGGCCAAGTCTAGTGTGCCATAATTCAGAAGAAATATGGTTGGCATGGGCAGTAATTTTATCTCTATTGACAACATCACCCAAACCAGATTCAGAAGGCACATTCACAGACACATCTCTGTTGACAATTATTTCAGAAACCACATTCATAGGCACAGAAACACTAGGAACATCATTCATATGAAGAAAATTTTTAACAGACAGGTCTTTATTCAATGTTTCTCCACCTATTACAGATTCATTTACATCATGCAGAAAATAACCTTTCCCTGAAACAGAATCATCAACTATTGCATTAGAATATGTCCTTCCCTTCTTATCAAAATACTTGTCAAGAACATACAGACCCCTATGCACATGCCCAATCTTCAAACCTCGATTGTGATTATAAGCCTGGTAAACACAACAGGTTGAGTTGAAGCTTAAGTTAAATTTCATTTGACTAGTCAATTTGCTAACAGAAATCAAGCCAAACCTAAAACTCGGCACATAAAGCACATCTTGCAAAATCATTAAACTGTTAATTATGACATTCCCAATCAAATTAACAGACTGTGGGTGCCCATCAGGCATCCCAACAGTGTGTGGCACATCAAGAAAGAAACATTATTAAATAAGGCAAGATTTCCACACATGTGGTCTGAAGCCCCACTGTCAATAATCCACTCTATTTCATCAGAAGCCAGATTATTAGACAGATTAAATATCCTATGCATGCTGTTATTAAAATTATCAAGAGGTTGAGAGTGGGATGTACCTACGAACCCACAGTTTGACTCTGATGATTGTGGGTTCTTGCTCACCACCTTTGATTTGCTGATATAGCTCAAAAGGCCATTTATTTGATCCGTGGTGAGAACTCCATTGAATGGATCCTTCTCTCCTTCATTCTTCAGATCAGCAGCACCATTGGCTTGTGGCTTCTTGTCCTTTCCAATGCGCCAGTTTGGAGGGTACCCATGTTTCTGGAAACATCGTTCCACTGTGTGCCCAGCTTTGTGGCAGTGGCTGCATTGCAGATTATTTCTTCTTGTGTTTCCTCCTTGACCACGACCATAAGGTTTTCTCCCTTGGTTGACAGAGAAGGCGGCTGAGTTCTCTCCTTCAACTGTGGCAGTCTTAGCCAATCCTTTCTGTCTCTCTTGATGTATGAGGATTGAGAAGGCCTGCTCTATTGAGGGTAAAGGGGTGATCATCAGGATATTCTCCCTTGCAGCAGCAAATCTCTCATTTAAACCCATCAGAAACTTAATCAGTCTCTGTGCTTGGATATAATCCTTGAAGGCCTTGTCTGTGGAGCATTCACAGCTGGGTAATGATGTCGTCGCATCGATCTCATCTCATATTGTTCGAAGATTGGTGTAATATTCTCCAACTGAGTCACTACCCTGAGTGATTTCCACCAATCTTCCTTCTAGCTCATACATGCTAGTAGCATCGACTTGACCATATCGCTTGCACAAGTCTTCCCATATCTTTGCCGCTGATCCACAGAAAAGAACTGAATTAGCCACCCTTTTTTCGAGACTCATCAGTAACCAGGCCCGAATCATATTATCACACCTGCACCACGCGTCTGCCCGTTGTTCTGAATCTGTGGGTTTCTTTAGGGTTCCTAAAACAAACCCTAGTTTGTTCTTTGAGGCAAGAGCAATCTGAACTTGATGCTTCCACCGTGGAAATCCCGGTCCACCGTCGTATTTGGCTGCGAGAGAAACCCCAGGTTGTTCGGAGCTTGCAAGATAGAGCGCATCTCCAATCTTAATACCTCCACTGTCGCCTGTATCATTCTCTGCCTGCGCTTTCTCGTCCTCATCTTTCTTTCCTGACATCTCGTTCTGGATCTCGCCACTCATCGTAATTGAAAAAGATTTTTACCGAAGGTGAAGGAATTTGAGGCCAAAATCAAGAACGTGGGTTGTGAGCTGCAAAATCGATAGTCGAAGACGAGGGATTTGTGGGTTGTGAGTTGCAGAAACACGGAAGTCGAGAAGAAATTTGAGGCCAAAATCAAGACATGGGTTGTGGGCTGTGAAGTCGGTAGTCGAAGACGAGGGATTTGTGGGTTGTGAGTTGCGAAGTCGATAGTCGAAGACGAGGGATTTTTCCAGAAACACCGAGGTCGAGAAGAAAATAGAAGCCAAATCAAGAACGTGGGTTGTGAGCCGAAGGAGACAAACATTCCAAAAACACAGACGTCGAAGAGAACTTGATATCAAAAGCAAAAATCGTGGATTGTGGTCGAAAGCAAAAATCGAAGAAGAAGGCAATTCCAGAAAACAGCAGCAAGATCCCTCGATCGATTGCTCTGATACCATAAAGAAATTCAACGTGGAAGGCTTCTTCTTCTATTAATCAAACCAAAGTGGAAAGCTTACAAGAGAAGCAGAGAGCAGAGAGCTCAACCGCGACAGAGAAGATGACCAAAAACGTCTACTAAGATACAAAACCTAACTATCCTTCTTAACAGGGAGAAGGAGACTTCTAGTAAACTAACGGGAAGAAAAATAAGTAACACGACAGACAAAGTGTCGTTTTGACTAAACAGAGAGGAGGTGTATTATTTAGATGTATTCTAACATAGACACATAAAATGAGGAGACCAATTAAAGTCTGGACCGACAAAACAAGTTATAGAAGCACAAAGAGTATTATGATCCCAGACATGTCAAAATGATATTAATACCATTTAACCCATGCATCTTGCTGGGATCGCACATTCTTCTGAGGGGGAAGACCACACCCGACACCACCTTCAACATCGAGCTGGATTGCACGCCGGGAAGAGTCATCCGTTTCTTCATATATTTCACCTTCGATGTCCTCACGAGACAGACGGGCCTTCCATTCAATATCATCACCATCGACCACATCTCACCACGGAGACCATCTCCATTCACGCTCCATCACACCTGCACTGCACCTCATCACCACCCTCATGTTCACCGCATCCATCCCTGCATCTTCATTCACCATCTCACCCGCACCGCACCTGGTCATTCATCGTCCTTCATCTCCGATCAAGATAACGATCACTCACCGTCGCATCATACCATTATCTCCATTAATGTGTCGACTCCATCGGCACACGACTCTCACCGTCGACGTCTTCATCTCTCGCCATCGCCTCTCTGACTTCACCTTCACCCCACGACGATTCATCATCACATTCACCCATCGATTCACACCTTCATTCACCAAACGCCCGCATCATCACCATTCAACACTCACCATCTCCACCACACTATCATCTTTTCATCCCCATCGACATCGAATCCTCACACAGAAAGAACACCCGACATCATATTCACGGGCATCTTCATTCATTACCCATTCACCGTCGTCATTCCACCTTCTCTACGCCTTCACCACCGTACGCTCTCATCGAACAGAGGAGGAGGATTTCCTTCTTCGCCATCGACATCCGCATCACTGGATCGTCATCCTCGACTCATCACCATCCCTCTCCATCATCAGACCACCATCATCGACCGCGGATCTTCAAACATCACACCACCATCATCTCATCACTTCGCCACTGCATAGAAAGCCACTCATCTTCATCACCGCCACACCCGCACTCGCATCACACCAACAACCATCCCGACACTGTATTTCTTCATATTCGACACACATTAACCATCGACTAGTGCATCTGAGGAGAGGAGAGGAGGGCGAGACTCATTTTCACCAACTGGCGTGAGGGTGAGCAGAGTAACGTCGAGAACTTCTTCCATCGGCGATTCGAGAAGAGGAACAGAGCTTTGAAGAACCGACACAGGGGGGGGAGAAACGACAAATTGGAGAAGCGATCTTGAGCGAACCGGAAGGAATAAAAGAGGAGTGAACCGGCAATTCATGAACCGGACCGGACCAAAATAAAAAGGGTTTCACTTAACTCACTTTATTATATGTTTGTTATATGCTATTTACTTCTTGTTACATTCTTAGTTATTACATAACATTTGATAATTGTTTTAGTGTTTATTTTTGTCTTTGGAATAATGAGTGAGTAGTTTATATTTACTCTGGGTGATGGTTTGATTGCAGTTTGTTTTAATTATATTTGCTGGTTTTAATTAATTGCAGATTGTTACGATTAATGTTATTCTTGCGCTTTTTAATAAATGTCATGAGTTTATTAAATTGCTTTACTAAATCTATTTTGATCCGACCAAGTGATAAATAGATCGGTTAAATTAATCTATATATCTGTGGAATTATTAATTGGATTAATTAATTATTCCTGCAGATGCAAATTATTATTCCTCGTACTTAATCCGTTTACATGTGTTTCTCCTTGAGCCTAGACTAGGTCCTGCATTTCTGGTAAATGAGTTCTTCTGAGACTATGATTTAGCTCTTAAGAAAATTATAGGAATATTGTCAATCTGTCTTTAATTAACTAGCAGACATAATTGATCAAACGGTTTTAACCTGAACCTAGAGTCCCGTTCATCCATATCATCTATCACTTTATTTTATCTGTTGATTATTTTCCAATCTGTTATTTTAATTATTTCATTCTTGTTATTTATTTAAATCCCAAAACAAAAACAACCCCTTTTGAATTACCCATTGTCTTAAGCTAGACTTACTTTATCAAGTCCCGTGGATTGACACCTGGTCGCTTCTAAATTGCTATACTACTACGACCGGGATTTTTGCAACCCGACGATCTATTGATTTGTTGATTTCTAGGATTAATTCTTAGCTTTTAATACATCAAATAAATCGTTTGCAAAATTGCGCCGTTGTCGGGGACTTGACTTTGTCTAGTCCCTAGCCTTGGTTAATTCATTGTTTTGTTGTATTATTTTGCTTTCTATTGTTATTTGTTTCATAATTCAGTTTATAATTTTGGTTTATTATTTTAATTTTTGTAATTTTGTTTATTTTTATTTGCTATTCATATTTACTGTTTACAGTATTTCTGTGCTGTTTAATCTATTTATTTTTTGTTATTGTCATTTAATATTTCAGTTATTTAATTTTGTCAGCTATTTATTCCCCTGTTATTTAAATTCTGTCATTTAAAATTCTGCCATTTAAATTTCAGTTATTTATTTATCGTCATTTAAATTTCCTTATGATTTAATTTTTGTCATTTAAATTTTCAGTCATTTTAATTTCAGTAATTTTATTTCTGCTATTTAATTTTCGTTTCTTTATTTAATTGTTATTTAAATTCCAGTAATTTAAATTACTGTCATTAAAATCCCCTCGTCATTTAAATTCCTACAATTTAATTCTGTCTTTTTTAATTTTTATCCTATAGTATCCTGTTTATTATTATTTGTTTTATACTTTATTTTGTCTACGATTTATATTTAAGGTTCAATTTATTTTTGTGCCATATTATAATTGTTTCTCATTACTATCATTTAATTTCAGTTTATAATTTTCCTGTCATTTAATTTTCAAGTACTATAAGTTCGTTTGTCTTAGTCATTTCGTTAATTTTATTCCCTTGTTTATTTTAGTTCTAAATTCGACACATTTCGTCCTTTCTCTATTGTTGTAATAAGGGACCTAGTGGATGCGCAGAACGCGTTCATCTGGTCCACCAGATACAGACTTCGACCCGGAAATCGAGAGAGTCTACCTCCAAGCTCTGAGAGCAAGAAGACAGCTCGATTTCAACATGGCAGCAAACTACGACCAGCTCGGAGAAGGTCCAGTCGCCCAATACACGATGGGGCGAATAAACAGACCACCAGCCACACCGAGAAGAGGCCCAGTGGTTCTACCAGACCTAACTACAGAGCTAATGGCAGATTGGCAGAAGATAAAACCTCCTCATCAATCCAATGCAGTTCGAAATCACCCTGCAGGAACCTTTTTAGGAGCCGACCCAGCTGATGCATTAGACCACGTACATCGATTCCTGGTGCACTTTGATTCACTTGGCTTTTCACAAGGCCTGGAAGAATATGCCAGACTAAGCCTGTTCTACCACAGTCTATCAGGAGATGCTTCAAAGTGGTTCCATAAACTACCACCAGGCATCATTACTACCTGGGAGCAGATGACGGATAAATTTTACGAGAAATACATCCCCATCTCCAGGACACGATAGATGATTGCCGATCTGATGGCATTCAGACAGCTGGGTAGCGAGACAATATGCGAGGCGTGGGACCGATTCAAAGAACTACTCCGCTAGTGCCCTCACCATGGTCAGAATATCACCTCATTGGCTAAGGGATTCTTCCACGGGTTAAAAGATGAAATCAGAGGCGAGGTGAGAGCTGCCTTAGGAGGGAACCTACTAGCAAAAAGCGGGGAAGATTTCATGGCAGCCATGGAGTCCTACTGTGAGGAGCTTCGCCAATGGAGCAACACTGGAGGGAGAGTATTCTCAATAGCTCATAGTTCCAGTCGAGCTCCGGACCCAATGATAGAACAGATAGCCGCCGAGCAAGCACAGCTGAAAACCACAATAGGAAGCATGGCAAAAAAGCTTGAACAGCTCACTATGGGGCCAACCTCCAGGCAATCTGCCAAGAAAGTCTCTACAAGTACCCACGAAGCCTGCTGCTCTCAGTGTGGGGATGCACATGATTATGAGGACTGCCCACTGGTAGCCGAAGTGAAGCAAACTGAGGAGGCCAATGTCATAGGACAATTCAACAACAGGCAACCCTGGGTACAGAATCAGCACCAAAACCTCAGGTACGGAAATCCGAACAACGCACTGAACTCACATCAGATGCAGCCTCAGAGGACGAACCAGGGAGGACCACCCGGCTTTGCTAGGCCTCAGTATAATCAGTTCAGACCACAGCAGTCTCAGGCTCAGCAACCATCATTGCTCAAACAATGCCCGTCTGAAGGAGATGGTAGATAAGTTGATGGCTTCTCAGGAACAGTAAACTATAATCAATCGTAATCTGACAGCTGGTCAGCAGAAATTAGAGAATGTCATGGTAGAGATGCAGGGAATCAATCAGAATCTGGCAGCTGGTCAATAGAAATTAGAGAATGCCATGGTAGAGATGCAGGGAACGATGAGTCAGTTGACTCAGTTCCTCTTACAGCAGAGACCTTCTGGATCACTGCCTTCCCAACCAGACCCCAATCCCAAGGAGCAGTTGAAGGCAGTGTCGGTCTCAGAGGCAGTAGTGATTAAGGACTGCAAAGATTTGGAGAATTGGCAGCAGTTAACCTAAGAAGTGGAAGGAACTTAATCAAAGATAAAGTGGCAGGAGACCATACTGATGAGGAGACCGAGCCCCTTTCTAATACCGTCGGTGCACCATCAGGGCATCCCGCCCCTCCTGAGGTAGTACATGAGGAGACCCAGGCTCCTATTCCTTCTTCCTCGCATACAACTGCTGTTAAAAATACAAAAGGAAAGACACTTGCAAAAGAACTTCCTTTTCCAAACCGTCTCAAAGAGCGAGAGCTCGATAAACAATTTGGAAAATTTTTAGACGTATTTCGAAAGCTAACTATCAATATTCCTCTTATTGATGCGATTAAACAGATGCCAAATTATGCTAAATTTGTGAAGGATCTGATTTCGAACAAGAGGAAATACAAGGAGAAGGACACCATCCAGCTGACCGAAACCTGTTCAGTAGCTATCCTACAGAAGCTCCCCCCAAACGTGGTGATCCCGGTCAGCCCATTATCCCCTGCTCGATTGGAGACATGGATTGTGGATACGGTCTCTGCGATCTAGGAGCGAGCATCAACCTGATGCCATACACCATGTTCAAAAAGCTTCATGCGGATGAGCTCGTTCCCATTCATTTCAGACTCCAGTTAGTTGATAGATCATCGATCACACCAAGAGGTATGGTAGAAAATGTAGTTGTTAGTGTGGGTAAATTTTTCTTCCCAGCTGATTTTGTGATCCTCGACATGGATGAGGATGTTGAGGTACCTCTGATTCTTGGTAGACCTTTCCTTAGAACTGCAAAGACTGTTATAGATGTTGACAAGGGAAAGATTACCTTGAAATTTCATGACGAAGAATTAAACTTTGATATTAATAAGATGATGCAGAAAAATACTTCTTCTCATGCTGTTTTCTCTGCTGATTTAATTGAGAATTTTTACGATCTTGAGGATAAATACATCCATAGGAGTTCTGATACTTCTAATTCTTTGTTTAAGTGTTCTGACATTTTAGAGCAGGTATTGAGTCAATCCATTGAAGATGACAAAGAAAGCTTTGAGATGGCCTCGGTCGTCTAGCAGCTAAATCAAGGGAAGTCATACTTTCGCTCCTCCTCTCCACCTATAGAAAAGTTGGATCGACCCATTCAAAGGCCTATCCCTTCAATAGAGAAGCCTCCTACCCTTGAACTCAAATCTCTCCCTTCCCATCTTAAATATGTTTCTTGGCAGAGGGTAGCACCCTGCCTGTTATTATCTCTGCATCTTTGTCTATTTCGTAGGAAACTAGACTTCTGGAGGTGCTAAAGAAGCATAAAAGTGTCATGGGGTGGTCAATCGCTGATATCAAGGGGATCAATCCTGGGTTCTGCACTCACCGGATCTATATGGAGGATAATTATAAGGCAGTGAGACAGCCCCAGAGAAGATTAAATCCCAATCTGAAGGAGGTGGTCAAAGATGAAGTGCTGAAGCTCCTTGATGCAGGCATTATCTACCCGATATCTGACAGCCTGTGGATGTTTCCAGTCCAGGTTGTCCCAAAGAAGGGAGGGATCGTGGCAGTTCCCAACGAGAAGGGGGATATGGTTCCCCAGAGGCAGACGACAGGTTGGAGAATGTGTATCGACTACTGCCGCCTCAACAATGCCACCAGGAAAGACTATTTTCCACTCCCATTCATAGATCAGATGTTAGAGCGTTTGGCTGGTCAAGAGTTTTACTGCTTCCTCGATGGCTATAGTGGCTACTTCCAGATTCCCATTGCTTCAGAAGATCAAGAGAAGACTACCTTTACCTGTCCATATGGGACATTCGCATATAGGAGGATGCCTTTTGGCCTCTATAATGCTCCAGCGACATTCCAGAGATGTATGATGGCCATCTTCAATGACTTCATTGAGAAGAGCATTGAAGTTTTTATGGATGATTTTTGAGTTTATGGATAGAGTTTCGAGGTGTGCTTGGAACAGTTGGATAAGATATTAAGGAGATGTGAGGAGACGAACCTCGTACTGAATTGGGAAAAGTGCCATTTTATGGTACAGGAAGGTATTGTACTTGGTCACAAGGTTTCAAAGGAGGGCATTCAGGTAGACAAAGCCAAGGTGGAGGTGATAGAGAAGCTCCCCCCACCGACTACAGTGAAGGATGTCAGGTCGTTCCTTGGTCATGCAGGATTCTTCAAGAGATTCATTCAGGACTTCTCCAAGATTGCTAAGCCTCTCCCAGATCTGCTTCAAAAAGATGTCAGGTTCCAGTTCACTGAGGAGTGTTTGACAGCCTTTCAGACCATCAAAGATAAGCTCTGCTCAGCCCCAATTGTGGTCCCACCAGAGTGGTCAGAACCGTTCGAGATCATGACAGATGCGAGCGATTATGCTGTTGGCGCCGCATTATGTCAGAAGAAGGGTAAGATGCTGAGAGTAATCACCTATGCTAGCAAGACCTTGATAGACACACAGAAAAATTATACTACTACAGAGAAGGAGTTGCTAGCTGTGGTGTTTGCTGTGGATAAGTTTCGACCATATCTGCTAGGAAGCAAGGTGATTGTCCACACTGATCATACGGCCCACAAGTACCTTTTCCAGAAAAATGAATCAAAGCCTAGACTTCTGAGGTGGATTTTGCTTCTCCAAGAATTTAATTTGGAAGTAGTGGATAAAAGGGGAAAGCAGAACAGAGTTGCTGATCACTTATCAAGACTCGACCTTCCTGATGATGGAGTCCCCATAATTGAAATACCACAAACCTTAGTATGTTGTTTAAACATTAAAATATGGTATAATAAGACTGAAAAGTGTCTTAGAAACATTAGTAAACAATTTAAACCATAGAAAACATAAATAAATACCTTAAAGTCAATATGGGCAAAAATGTGCTCTAAGCTTGGGATAAGTTTTGGTTAAGACCTAATGAGCTTACCAAAGACTTTATTTATATGTTAATGAACATATTAAACCAATTACTAAACAAAAACAAGCTTGAAAACAAGTTAAAACACAAAATGTGCTTTAAGGAGTCTTAAAGAACATTTTTGAAAAATTGTCTTGTAAATGAGTTTTGAGTAGCTATATGTCCATCATTACTCTTTAATTAACATGTGTACTACTTAGTATCACATTAGGTAGTCTAAATCAATGGGAAATCAAAAATTTCACAATTATGTGCCTTGTTTTATGAATAGTAAATAAAATAAGCTAGTTTATAACATAAGTCAATATAAGTAAGTTAATTGGTCAACAAAGACTAAAATACCCCATTTGACTATAAGGGGGCCGGTTTTCATGGATGACTCACAAAACTTAAACAATTAAGTAATCTAATAAAGTAATAAAGCAAAGTTACTATTTACTTTTACATAAATATCTCGAAAACTAGCTAGTTTCTTCACATTCTCTTCATTTCTCTTGCACTCCCACCGTCTCCAACTTCATCTTCTTCCTCTCTCCATCGGTTTGCAACAGCTCACACACCATTCTCCATCTTTGACCTCTTGTAATTCCGAGCTCCATATACCAAATCAAAAACCAAGACCACCATTCTTCTAGTCTCATCAAGCTCTCCAACCTTGTCTTCTCAAAATTCCAAGAGCTCCATTTCGGTGCCAAGAGGAATCTCCATGGGAGGAGCTTGAGCTTATATTTTTACATCTTATTGTTCTCCTTTGCTTCAAGGTAAGGAAACTCAAAGAAAAACAACATTTCCTTCAAGTTTTAGTGTTGACCGAAAATCACCATTAATGGTGTCTTTGCCTTGCTTTGTTCTAGCTTCGTTCCAATCATTCAAGGACTTGGTGGAGTCCTCTCTAGCTACCTATTCAAACTCTCTTCCATTTCCAAGGTAAAACAACTATCTTAATGTTTTAAGAAAATATATAACCTAGGGTTTATAATGAGATTATGCATGAAGCTTGAATACTCATTACATTGCTTGTATATTGATTAGAAGTTGACAACCAACTAAAGCCTTGCCGATTTAAGTCAAGGAAACAAGAAAGAAGTTTGTGAGGAAAAGAGGTAAATGTGCTAACCTAATGTAGTTTGATGCATTAGGAAAAATGAGTTTAAATTGTTTATTAAAACTACTTAAGGAGCTAATGGTAAATGACTTAGAAAAATACTCTCAAGGAGTTTATAAAGGGCATATGTATTGTTGGGTGTATTTGCAGGTCAAAGGCAAATATAATGCGGGAAATTCAGTGTTTATGGTTTATGCAACTTAAGGGCCTAAGAGCCATGCTATTTAAGGGCCTAAGTGCCAAGCAATTTAAATTATGCACTATATTGTGATGTAGTGTAAATTGGGTGAATTTTTGTGTGTGAAAGTGCTCTTGATGGATTTAGGTGTTCTTGAATGCTCAATGGTGAAAACAAAGTGTTTTGGCATAGCAATGTTCTAGGAGAACCCATGTCAAGAATTTGGATAATGTATAAGAAGTTTGAGTGTTTTAAATGAGTTTTGTGAACTAGGAAATGTTAGAAATAACTAGGTGTTTTACTAGAGAGTAAATAATGTCTTAAGGTGTTCTAAGGTGCTAAAATGGCTTAGGCATCATCTAGGAGGTTTTAGAAATAAAATGAGTATTTTGGGATACTTCAAATTCATGGTGAGAATGTGTTTAGGATTTATACAAGTCTTGGTAAACAATGAGGAAATAAGGTGTTGTAAGGAAGATGTGTAAACTTGTGGAGAAGTCTCAAGTAGTGGCATTAAGGAGTTTAGGTTAGTAAGAAAAGTTGTTTGGGAGATGATGTTATAGTGGTGAGAAAGCATTTTGGGATACTGGTTATCATAGGTGTGAAACACCACTTAGGAACCTAGTGAAAAATATTACAAGTGTTGGTAAGTTTTATTAGAAATTGAGTAACAAGTTGTACAAGGAACAAGGTGAGTTTAAGATGTTATTTTGGCATTGGAATATGCCTAAGATCATTTGGGAAGTTTATATACATAATGGGTAAGGAGAACCATTGCAACAAAACTTAGAAAATGTTAAAATGTAAAATTTGTATCAGTGGTCCGGGACTTTGGTCTTGGGTAATGTCCCGGACCATGCATTAACACAGGCCGAGAGTTTCTAAGCTACTCTGGTCCGGGACTTAGGTCTTGTAGGAAGTCCCGGACCACCCCCTAATTTACCCCCGAGAGTTCTTGCCTACATTGGTCCGGGACTTAAGTCCCGGACCACTACCTGAAATCAACCCGTGAGTTTTACAAAGACAAGGTCCGGGACCTTAGATGGGGACCAAGTCCCGGACAACTTAAAAAGTTAAGTTTAAGGTTAAATAATGATGTCTAATGATGGGTATTAGTTAGTAATGATGTTATAAGGTTGTCTAAGGCATGTTAGGAATGTTATAATGACAATTTAAAAGGTGCGAAGTTATAACTAGTGTTAAAATTAAATAACTAGATATGTGAAGTAATAAGTTACCAATGGACTAGTACGTTAATTAACCGATGTTACTAATTGTGTATAGGATTCGCCAACGGTGGAAACCAGTTGAAGCAAGGACCAGGGTATGGTTTTCTTGTAGTCTGTTGCCTACCGGTTTACACCGGCTTGTGTGTTGTTTGTTTTTCTGTGTGTTTACAACTTTGTAAGATTAAACCATGAAACGAGTTTACAATTGTTGTGTTAGGGTAACGCACGAGAACGGTATACGGTTATAACTTCTCCAACCTAGGGAGTGTTCTAACCACGGCTATGTATGCATTGGTTATGGATTACATTAACAACTTATATCGCATCTCCCTTGTGTGTGTGTCTAACTGGACCTATGCACCTATTGTAAATTGTTGTGTTAAGTCCCGACAATGGGACTTCTAACAAGTGTACTGGGGGTGGGGAATCCGGTTGTCCTGTCGCGCGTGTATGTACGGGAGTAGATATCTGTATCAGATTCGACTCTCTTTATGTTAAGGTTGTTCTCCTTCTTGGCGTTCGATCTCCCGTTAGCATCATCCAAAGCTTACCTATTCTGACTGATGATCGGTCTAGGGGGAAATATGTGTGTTTGTGGTGTGTTCGGATCACTATATCCGATCCATCTTGAGTTAAGTTACTCGTTCGACTAACAGAACGGTAATGAGTTTATGTAACAAGCTTAACATGAGGGTGAACCATTCTCTTGGCTTATGATGTTGACTAACCATCTCGGTTTGTTTACTAAGTGAAGTGTTCTCACTATGTATGTGTTGTGGTGCTAAGCAATGTTTCTTGCTATGTTATATTCGTTGTATGTTAAAAACCAATGCCATGTTATCATGACAAATAGTTGTGCGTATCCCGGTAGCCGATGGGCTGCGCGTTAACCATACCAGCCAAGGGTTGCTGACCCCCTCGGGGGCTCCATATTTATATTGCAGGATGAGGATCGAAGAAGCAGAGTGGCTGTAGATCTAGGTCATGTTATACTTTTGGTTATTTTGGATGATGGGCCCGGGTTGCGCCTGTGCTCCCGTGGTGTTATGCTTTGGTTCCGTAGTTACTACAGTGACGGTATATTGATGGTTTACAGTGATGAAATGTAATTAAATACTCGGTATTGTATATGATGTATTTATGGTTTTAGTTCTATGCTCGGGAGTCTGATCATCAGACCGGTACAATGTGTAAGTATTCTACCTTGTCAGCCACGTGGGTGGCTAATGGCGTGTAACACCGACCCGTTTAGTTACTGGTTAGTTGTTTAATTCCGCTGCGATCCCGTATAACTGTTATGTGCATAGTAGGGGTGTTACAAAAAGTGGTATCAGAGCGAAGTATCGCTCTGATGACTAGAATACCGAGCTTAGGAATATACCGAGTTAGGAAACCTAACCATAGTTACCTAAGTGAGCAGTTATGAAAAGGTTAACCACTAACTGAGTGTGGGAATACCGTATTGTCGGAAAGACGTTACAATCGTTGGAACCGATAAGTGTGTAAGCATAATGCTAATAACTGTTCGTGTGAATCCAGATGTCAGGTAGAGCAAGAGGTAGAGGCCGCGGGCGCGGCGTTGGAGATACGGGTGACCAGGGCGAGAACACTACGGCTCAGGTTATGGCTAAGGCAGTAGCAGCCGCCGTAGCCCAGATGGTACCCCAGTTGGTAGCTGCGATGCATCAGCAGCAAGGCGGTGCGGACCAACAAGGGCCACAACCGCAACCACATCAACGAGAGACCAATTGGGTCAAGGCGTTGGCGGATTTGAGGCCACCGTCGTTTAATGGGGAGACCGACCCTCGTAAGCTGGAGGCGTACATCTCCGAGCTGGAGACCGCCTACGAGACCTTGGATGTGCCTGCTGGAGCCAAGGTCCGTCTCGCCGCTTACTACTTGAAGGGTTCGGCACAGAGTTGGTGGAAACTTGCGAGAGAGGACAGGATGGCTGATCCTTAGTTTGGTTGGAGGGAGTACACGGCTCTGCTGCGAGCCAAGTACTACCATGTACATGTGCAAGAGGCCAAGCGCCTAGAGCTGGATAGTCTGAGGCAGGGGATAAGATGTCGGTTGATGACTACTACACCGCTTTCACCGGCCTTATCCACCTGTTACCGGACCTCGGGTACTCGAACCGGGTGTTGGTGAACCGTTTCTACAACGGTCTCAGCCACCGTCTTCGCTACGGGATGGGGCCAGCTGAGTATACTACCTTGCAGGTAATTAAATGCCGTGATGTGAATCAGTTTATACCGTAAGTGAATGTTAATGTGAGTATGTGAGTTTGTTTTGCGGGGCATGACTGACATCCTAAATTCAGGAGTGCTATCATGCCGCTACTAAGGTTGAGATTACCGTCCGTCTAAGGGACGAGGAGAATGCGCACAAGCACAAGGCCACGAGCGAGGGCCAGAGTCCGCAAGGGTACGGGGGAGGAAAGAAAAAGAAGCCTTACCCCCAGTCCCAGAAGAGTCAGTGATAAGTGTGAAACATATAGGCTTTTAAGGGCTTAATTACCTTATAATCTGCTACAATTTAAGCAATGTTTCCCACTTATTCTATGTTTTTCCTAAGATTGATGTTTTGATATGAACTGATGCATTTTATATGCTAAATATAGGAAAATCCCAGAGAAATGAAGATTTTACATCATAAGGATTGCAACACAACAAACAGGGAACAAATCTGGAAAAAGAGGCAAAGATTGGTCACGTCCTGACCAAGAGAGCCGGACGCAAATCCGGACCTCTCACGTCCGGATCCGGACGCGAGCCGGACTGACCCAAATTCTAGATCCGAGAATTCTATGTCTTGTTCGGATCCGGACACAGATCCGGACATATTCCGAGTTTCAGATCTAAATGTTCTGTGTCACGTCCGGATCCGGACACAGATCCGGACGTCACACAGAGATGAAAAATAAAAATGCAATCGCGCTGATAATCGGGCTTTCGGCGCAATTATCAGCCAAAAGCAATTAAGCCCATGCTTCCTTTAAATTAAGCAGCAGCCATGCTCAATTAATGTCGAGCACACCAAACTTCCACTAACCCATGTCCATTTCTAAGCCTATTTAAGCAGTCACTCAGCCTTCATTCCAATTCGTCCCAGACTCTCAGAGTCTAATACACTCTCCTCCTCTCTACACATCATCTGTTCACCCACGATAATCGCTCCATCTCGATTCATTATACTTTCTCCATAACTCTTCACTCTCACCCACAAATAAGAAAACTGCTCACGGGCTTCATTTACCCGCGTCCCGATTTGACGTCCGGATCCGGACAGCACCAGGAGAACGCGTCCGGATCTACGTCCGACCCAAGACAGCCGACGTGACTCAGACGAGTGTGGAAATTGCAGAATCGACCACGGCTTCTAAAATCAGTTTTTCTGCTAAATCCCTCTATCCTTATGGTGTTTATATTGAGCATTTTTATTTTGTCTATGGCTGAGTAGTCGCTTTTAATTTCGGTTTACTATGTATCTGTAGAATAATTATTTCTGAACCTTTGTGATTTTCTGCAGTACAATAGAATAAAGTTCTTTTCCCTTATGAATTCCTAGAGGCACGGTTGCTTTGTTTAATTTTTATATTGGTATTATCTCATTTAATTTTGTTTTGTTTTTGCTTTTTAGTTTAGTTTATTTTGTTTTGTTTTGTTTTATTTTATTTTATTTTCCTTTGTTTATTTTCTTAGCTTTGTGCAATTTATTTCTTATTTTTGGTTCTAAGTATTATTTTGATTTTACCCGATTGAGTTTACTTTTACAACTACTTTACTGTCAGTTATCTGATTTTGGTTTATGGTTAAAACTCGTTCTGAAGGAAATCCTGAATTTGAGCTGGAACATGAGATAGAACGACTTACAAGAAGAAGTCGTCAGGAATTGGTACTGGAGACTACAGTTGAACCAGAGGTGTTTCTCAAAGACTCACCAGGTGATACCTTTGTTCAAGAGTATCTTATGGATGGTATCAGCGGAGAAAGACGGATGAACGACTACACTCGTCCGAATGTGGAGGGACTCACATCACCAATAATAATCTCTGCACTGCCGGAAGGGGTAGAATGGCAATTCAAGACCCATTATGTCACGATGGTCCTGAATTGTTATAACCCAAGATTTGGTTATATTTTATTTAGGTTACTATGGTTCATTAAGTTGGTTCATTTTGGATTTAGGACATGGACGTCCTTCTGAATAAAGACATGGGTAGAAAGGTCTTTCTTCCTTCCCATTTAAATTCTGGTGAGATTAACTTAATAAACTCTTGTTATTTTATTTCTTTCCTTCTTAATTACCCTCACTTCTAAACACGTTCTCACGATCGTTCACGCTCCTCTCTTCCTTGCTCTCTCTCTCTTCTCTCTCAAAGCCGTTCTTTCTCTCGATCAGTCAAGTCTCATTATTCTGCTGTCAAGGTTCCACTGCAGATTGCTAGTCCTTGCGAATTGCTGGTTTCTTCGAGGTAGAGTTGTCAGATTACTTTGTTCGTTAATCCCTCGGTTCTGAGTTCTTCTCATTCTAATTTCTTTCCCAATCTGATTGTGATTCAGCGTTGGCTTCAGTTCCGTTCTTTCTCTGCTGCGATTGGCTCCGTCTGTGTGTTCGACGTTGGATTCAGGTGAGGGTTTCGTTACAGTTTGGACTGCAGTTTCAGTTTTTGGGTTAGGGTTGCGTTTCTGAATTGGCATTGTTCTGCGTTGTAGTTATTCAGAATCCTGGAATTGCTTTTGGTCTGACTTGCTGTGTCGGCGTGGTCGGTTGCTCTGTTTCGGATTTGAGATTCTCTGCTGTTCAGACCGGGTTTCGTCTCTGCTGTTATTCGAGGTAGGTGGCCTTCGGATTCGATCCGTGTGGTCAGCCTTGGGGAGTTTGGATTCTACCAGTTAATTCAATGATTTGATCCTGTGTTGGTGTGTGTCTTATGTCTGTTTAATGCCTTCTCAATGGATTAAACCCCCAAGGTTGTTTTGTAAATGTGTGTGTTGGTTTGGATTGGTTTTTGTGCCTCTGTTCGTTTGAATTCGCTTCTGATTTCTGAGGTTTTCGGCATGTCCGAACTTCCGTCCGAGCTTTGAAGTTCGGACATGCCCTTCTGCGCTTAATCTTTTGAAAATCTTCGCTGTGTCCGAACTTCCGTCCGAGCTTTGAAGTTCGGACACAGCCTTCTGCGTTCTCTGGTTTTGGCTTCGACTTGTGTCCGAACATTGGATGTCCGGACACAAGTTCGGACTCTCCGCGTCTCTGTTTTCGTAAAATGTCCGGACATCCGTCCGAACTTGGATGTTCGGACACCTCTGGCTCTTCTTCTGTTTTAAGGTTCGACTTGTGTCCGAACTTTGAAGTCCGGACACAAGTTCGGACATCTGTCTGATTTTGCCTTCTGAGTCTCGACTTGTGTCCGAACATTGATGTCCGGACACAAGTTCGGACAGGCTACTGTTTTGGCCATAACTTGCTCGTTTGAGCTCCGTTTTGACTTCTGTTTGCGGGGTTGGATTCCCTTTCTGATTTCCAAGCTATCTATGAGCTTTCTGGTGCCTTTGGTGCGCTTATGCTTATCTGTATTTAAGCTTCTGTTTTGGGACCTAGTTATCTCTGTGTCTGAGCCTTTGGATGGCTGGTTACGCTGTCTCGTAGCGCGCTATGTAGGATCCTTCTGTTCACGGGTGATGTTCCCCGTTCTGTTCACGGGTGTTTACACCTGTTCTGTTTACGAGTGAGGTTTCCTCGTTCTGTTCACGAGCTGTTGCTCGTTCTGTCTGTATGCTGTGATCGCTAGTGTCCCACTCTGTTTTCTGCTTCCGTCTGCTTCTGCTCTGTTTAGTCCCTTAGTAAATGGACTTCTGTTTCTGATTTCTGACATATCTGTGGATTCTTGACTCCTTCTGATTTGTCAATATTCTGTAAATGTTTTGAGCATGCTGGTTGATGAAGTTGGTCATCTACTGGGCATAGTTGTGTGCTCATTCCCCTACTTCTAACGCTTTTGCAGATTGATTAGCGAGGACCGTCTCCCCTCAGCTTCTGGAGTTTAGTTGCTTCGTTATTTAGTTTCCTTTGAGACCTTTGTATTGAATTTGAGCCTTTGGGCATATTTTGTTAAGCTTCCGCTTTTGACATCTGTTTGGTGGGTTCTGTAATGACTTTTGGGGATGTTTTAACATCTCTTCGATAATACTGTATTGAAGTATTTCGTTTGGGCCTTATTTGATTATCTGTTTAATTCTGTTTATTAGAGCCTTGCGTTATTATGTAATAATACGCGGCATGTAATACCCCTAACTCCTAGGCCAGTGTTTGGGGGTGTTACATTTAGTGGTATCAGAGCTCTGGGTTCTAATCTACTGGGATTTTAAGTTAGCCAGTCAGTCAGAAATGTCAGTGTTAGTGTCGGAGTCTAACTGTCTGCTGTTGGACTTTCAGAATGCCGCCAAGGAGAGCGAATAACCCTCCAGGGAATGTTGCTGATGCTGTTCAGCAGTTCATGACGCAGCTCATGCAGACCATGGCTGCAGGGGGCGGTCCAGCTGGAGGAGGACCAGCTGGCGGAGCAGGCCCGCTGGGGCAGATGCTGGAGGGAGGAACGTGAAGGCGCTTCAGGAGTTCATGAAGCTGAAGCCGCCGTCATTTGATGGGGCAGGAGATCCCCAGGAGGCCAGCCACTGGCTGTCAGAGGTGGAGGATCTGCTTCGAGTGATGGGCTCTGAGGAGGAGCAGAAGGTCGACTTCGCTACTTTTCTGTTCAAGGCTGAAGCCAAGGAGTGGTGGAGGTCAGTGATGGGGAAGTTCCCACAGCCTTGGACGTGGGAGCAGTTCACTGGGGAGTTCAATAAGCAGTTCTACCCCGATGTTTATAAGGATCAGCGCATCCTGGAGTATAACCGAACGCCAGGGTCGGGATATGAGTGTGGAGGAGTACGTCCGTAAATTCATCAGCCTATCTAAGTTCGCACCTGAGCCTGACGAGCATAGGAAGGCCAGGAAGTTTGAGAGTGGCTTGAGGCCAGACATCCGATCTGCTGTGACGCCGCTGCGTCACAAGACCTTCAGGGACGTTGCTGATGTCGCCCTGTTGGTAGAGGCTGACTTGAGAGGTCGCCAGTCCGGAGGGAAGGATCAGAAGAGGAAGCAGAGGTCCGATGACAGTGATAGGAGGGATCAGTCTGCTTCTCAGAAGAAGCAGTCTACTGGAGACCGCTCTGGGGACCGTTCGCGAGACAGAGGTGGTTCGTCCTCATCAGCTCCCGCTCCGAAGTGCCGGGTCTGCGGCAAGTTTCATAGAGGCCAGGACTGCTACAGGAAGTCTGGAGCCTGCTTCAAGTGTGGGTCCTTGGAGCATAGGATCGCTGATTGCCCTCAGGCTGAGAGGAGCAGAGGTAGCTCTGGAGGTGGAGCTGGAGGATCTACATCTGGGTGTAGAGATCGAGACCGGGCTGAGCAGAAGAAGCCCCAGGGCCAGGCCAGAGTGTACGCGATGGCTGGAGAGAGAGACCGATCGACTGACAGAGTTGTCACAGGTATTCTCCAGCTGTCATCTCGTTCCGTTTTCTGTTTGTTTGACTCTGGAGCCACCCACTCTTTTATTTCTGCTGAGTTAGTGGGTGAGCTCGGTTTGCCTGTGGTGCCTCTGGGTGTTGAGTTGTGTGTGCATAGTCCATTAGTTAGGACTCTTCTATGTTGTTGAATTCTGTTTGCAAAGATAGTCCAGTGTTAGTCAGAGATAGGACTCTGTGTGCTAACCTCATCCCGATGGAGATGACTTCTTTTGATGTGATTCTGGGCATGGATTGGCTTGCTGCGCACCATGCCCATATTGATTGTGCTGCTTCGAGAGTCACTTTTGAGGAGCCGGGTCAGCCCCGCCTAGTTGTAGCAGGGAATGGACTCCCGTGCTCGCCGCTAGTCATATCTGCGATGCAGGCGTTCCGTTTTCTGAGGAAAGGATGCCAGGGATATCTGTGCTACATCCCTGAGGTTCGCAAGGATGCGAAGTTGGAGGAGATTCCAGTGGTCAGCTACATGAGCCAGCAACGGAGACGAGTGGTCGCCAAGGACGACGTGCCTGGGCTTCCCCCTGTCAGAGAGGTGGAGTTCTCGATCGAGCTCGCACCTGAGACTCAGCCCATTTCGAAGGCCCCATACCGGATGGCGCCTGCTGAGCTCAAGGAGTTGAAGGTCCAGTTGCAGGAGCTGCTGGATAAGGGCTTCATTCGCCCGAGTGTGTCGCCTTGGGGAGCGCCAGTGCTATTTGTAAAGAAGAAGGACGGTAGCATGCGGTTGTGCATTGACTACAGGGAGCTCAACAAGGTTACCATTAAGAATAGGTATCCTCTCCCGCGCATAGACGACTTGTTCGACCAGTTAGCAGGAGCTAAGGTGTTTTCGAAGATCGATCTGAGGTCGGGATATCATCAGCTGAGGATTAAGGCAGACGACGTGCCTAAGTCCGCTTTCAGGACTCGTTATGGACACTACGAGTTCCTAGTGATGCCATTCGGGTTGACGAATGCGCCGTCAGTATTTATGGATATGATGAACAGAGTCTTCAAGCCGTTTTTGGACCAGTTCGTTGTAGTTTTCATCGATGACATCTTGGTGTATTCCAAGAGTGCTGAGGAGCACGAGGAGCATTTGAGGACCGTTCTCCAGACTCTGAGGGAGAACGAGTTGTAGCGAAGCTGAAGAAGTGCGAGTTCTGGCTAGATCAGGTGGTATTCTTGGGACATGTGGTCTCCAAGGATGGTATCTCCGTGGACCCGGAGAAGATTCGAGCTATTACTGAGTGGGCCAGGCCTACTAATGTCGGAGATATTCGTAGCTTCCTTGGACTAGCGGGCTACTATCGCAAGTTTGTGGAGGGCTTCTCCAAGTTGGTGATTCCGTGACTCGTCTGCTGCAGAAGGATGTGAAGTTTGAGTGGAGCGATGCCTGTGAGCAGTGTTTTCTGGAGCTGAAGAAGAGGTTGACTACTGCGCCGATCTTGACTCTTCCGGAGGGGACCGAGGGTCTTGAGGTTTTCTGTGATGCGTCCCATAGGGGACTTGGATGCGTTCTGATGCAGCATGGGAAGGTAGTAGCATATGGCTCTCGTCAGTTGAAGCCATATGAGAAGAACTATCCGACCCACGATCTGGAGCTGGCTGCGGTGGTCTTTGCGTTGAAGATTTGGAGGCACTACTTGTATGGGGCAGCGTGCAAGGTGTATACGGACCATAAGAGCCTCAAGTATCTGTTCACTCAGAAGGAGTTGAACTTGAGGCAGAGGAGGTGGCTGGAGTTGTTGCACGATTATGATTTAGAGATCCTCTACCATCCGGGTAGGGCGAATGTGGTTGCTGATGCGCTCAGTAGGAGGGGTCCGTCTGGGACTGTTTGTGCTTTGTCCGGTGTGGAGAGGTCTGCTCAGGAGTGCAGCGCATGGGTATCTGGGTTGTCCGTCCAGAGAGGTCTGGGATGTTAGCAGCACTGCAGGTTCAGCCTACCTTGATCGACCGGATCAAGGCCAGTCAGGAGCTTGATGTCAGTCTGTGTAAGATCAGAGAGAGTTTGTCTGCTGGTCAGGAGTCCGAGTTCCGGGTTTCAGAGGATGGCTGCCTGAGGTTCAGAGGCCGTGTTTGTGTGCCGGCAGACGACGCGTTGAGGCGTGAGATCATGCAGGAGGCTCATGGAGCTCCGTACTCGGTACACCCAGGAGTGAAGATGTACCGGGACCTACGTGAGACATTCTGGTGGAGCAACATGAAGAGAGACATTTCAGACTTTGTATCCAGATGTAGGACCTGTCAGCAGGTCAAAGCCGAGCATCAGAGACCAGCTGGTTTGCTCCAGCCTCTTCCCGTTCCGGAGTGGAAGTGGGAGAGCGTCGGGATGGATTTTGTCATGGGACTGCCTAAGACTCCGCGGGGTTTTGATGCGGTTTGGGTCATAGTGGACCGGCTCACGAAGAGCGCTCACTTCCTACCTGTCAGGAAGACTTTCAGTTTGCACCGCTTGGCTCAGTTGTACATTGATGAGATAGTACGTCTGCATGGGGTTCCGGCTTCGATTGTGTCTGACAGAGATCCGAGGTTTGTGTCCAGATTCTGGCAGAGTTTGCATCAGGCTTGGGGACGAAGTTGTCTTTCAGTTCAGCTTACCATCCTCAGTCAGACGGTCAGACAGAGAGGACGAATCAGGTCCTAGAGGACATGCTCAGGGCATGTGTACTCGACTTTGGGGGCAGCTGGGATCAGCACGTGGCACTGATAGAGTTCGCGTACAATAACAGCTTTCAGACCAGTATCGGGATGGCTCCGTTTGAGGCCTTGTATGGCAGGAGGTGCAGATCACCCATCTGTTGGGATGATCTGAAGGAGAGAGCTGTGATTGGTCCAGACTTGGTTCAGGATGCTGTGGGCAAATTCAGTCTATCAGAGAGCGTCTGCTTGTGGCTCAGAGTCGTCAGAAGAGCTACGCCGATCAGAGGAGACGACCTCTAGAGTTTGAGGTGGGCGATCATGTGTATCTGAAGGTTTCTCCTGTGCGAGGAGTCGTTCGTTTTGGGAAGAGAGGCAAGCTTAGCCCTCGTTTTGTGGGTCCTTTTGAGATCCTAGAGAGGATCGGACCGGTTGCCTATCGTTTGGCTCTGCCTCCGTCTTTAGCAGCAGTGCACAGTGTTTTCCATGTTTCGATGCTGAGGAAGTACATTCCGGACCCATCTCATGTGATCGACTTCAGTCCGCTTCAGTTGAGGGAGGACTTCACGTTTGAGGCAGTTCCTTTGAGGATTTTAGCGCGGGATGTCCGCAAGCTCAGGAGTAAGACCATGCCCTTGGTGAAGGTGCAGTGGTCGGGTCAGTCAGAGGAAGAGGCGACCTGGGAGGTTGAAAGCGAAGTCCGTTCTAAGTTTCCCGCCCTTTTTGAGCAGTAGGTATGTTTTAATTTCGAGGACGAAATTCTTTTAAGGGGGAGGTGATGTTATAACCCAAGATTTGGTTATATTTTATTTAGTTACTATGGTTCATTAAGTTGGTTCATTTTGGATTTAGGACATGGACGTCCTTCTGAATAAAGACATGGGTAGAAAGGTCTTTCTTCCTTCCCATTTAAATTCTGGTGAGATTAACTTAATAAACTCTTTATTTTATTTCTTTCCTTCTTAATTACCCTCACTTCTAAACACGTTCTCACGATCGTTCACGCTCCTCTCTTCCTTGCTCTCTCTCTCTTCTCTCTCAAAGCCGTTCTTTCTCTCGATCAGTCAAGCCTCATTATTCTGCTGTCAAGGTTCCACTGCAGATTGCTAGTCCTTGCGAATTGCTGGTTTCTTCGAGGTAGAGTTGTCAGATTACTTTGTTCGTTAATCCCTCGGTTCTGAGTTCTTCTCATTCTAATTTCTTTCCCAATCTGATTGTGATTCAGCGTTGGCTTCAGTTCCGTTCTTTCTCTGCTGCGATTGGCTCCGTCTGTGTGTTCGACGTTGGATTCAGGTGAGGGTTTCGTTACAGTTTGGACTGCAGTTTCAGTTTTTGGGTTAGGTTTGCGTTTCTGAATTGGCATTGTTCTGCGTTGTAGTTATTCAGAATCCTGGAATTGCTTTTGGTCTGACTTGCTGTGTCGGCGTGGTCGGTTGCTCTGTTTCGGATTTGAGATTCTCTGCTGTTCAGACCGGGTTTCGTCTCTGCTGTTATTCGAGGTAGGTGGCTTTCGGATTCGATCCGTGTGTTCAGCCTTGGGGAGTTTGGATTCTACCAGTTAATTCTGATTTGATCTGTGTTGTGTGTGTCTTATGTCTGTTTAATGCCTTTCAATGGATTAAACCCCCAAGGTTGTTTTGTAAATGTGTGTGTTGGTTTGGATTGGTTTTTGTGCCTCTGTTCGTTTGAATTCGCTTCTGATTTCTGAGGTTTTCGGCATGTCCGAACTTCCGTCCGAGCTTTGAAGTTCGGACATGCCCTTCTGCGCTTAATCTTTTGAAAATCTTCGCTGTGTCCGAACTTCCGTCCGAGCTTTGAAGTTCGGACACAGCCTTCTGCGTTCTCTGGTTTTGGCTTCGACTTGTGTCCGAACATTGGATGTCCGGACACAAGTTCGGACTCTCCGCGTCTCTGTTTTCGTAAAATGTCCGAACATCCGTCCGAACTTGGATGTTCGGACACCTCTGGCTCTTCTTCTGTTTTAAGGTTCGACTTGTGTCCGAACTTTGAAGTCCGGACACAAGTTCGGACATCTGTCTGATTTTGCCTTCTGAGTCTCGACTTGTGTCCGAACATTGATGTCCGGACACAAGTTCGGACAGGCTACTGTTTTGGCCATAACTTGCTCGTTTGAGCTCCGTTTTGACTTCTGTTTGCGGGGTTGGATTCCCCTTCTGATTTCCAAGCTATCTATGAGCTTTCTGGTGCCTTTGGTGCACTATGCTTATCTGTATTTAAGCTTCTGTTTTGGGACCTAGTTATCTCTGTGTCTGAGCCTTTGGATGGCTGGTTACGCTGTCTCGTAGCGCGCTATGTAGGATCCTTCTGTTCACGGGTGATGTTCCCCGTTCTGTTCACGGGTGTTTACACCTGTTCTGTTTACGAGTGAGGTTTCCTCGTTCTGTTCACGAGCTGGTTGCTCGTTCTGTCTGTATGCTGTGATCGCTAGTGTCCCACTCTGTTTTCTGCTTCGTCTGCTTCTGCTCTGTTTAGTCCCTTAGTAATGGACTTCTGTTTCTGATTTCTGACATTGTGGATTCTTGACTCCTTCTGATTTGTCAATATTCTGTAAATGTTTTGAGCATGCTGGTTGATGAAGTTGGTCATCTACTGGGCATAGTTGTGTGCTCATTCCCCTACTTCTAACGCTTTTGCAGATTGATTAGCGAGGATCGTCTCCCCTCAGCTTCTGGAGTTTAGCTGCTTTGTATTTAGCTTCTTTGAGACCTTTGTATTGAATTTGAGCCTTTGGGCATATTTTGTTAAGCTTCCACTTTTGACATCTGTTTGGTGGGTTCTGTAATGACTTTTGAGGATGTTTTAACATCTCTTCGATAATACTGTATTGAAGTATTTCGTTTGGGCCTTATTTGATTATCTGTTTAATTCTGTTTATTAGAGCCTTGCGTTATTATGTAATAATACACGGCGTGTAATACCCCTAACTCCTAGGCCAGTGTTTGGGGGTGTTACATGAATGCTCCGCAGTTCAGTGGAGTAGTCACTGAAGATCCAAATGTTCACCTTACATCCTTCCTGCGATTGGTTGGAGCATGTTCAACACCAGCTTCTCAGGAGGTAGCCAGACTAACCCTGTTTCCTTTTTCACTCAGGGACAGAGCTGCAGAGTGGCTGAACTCCCTATCTCCAAACAGTATCACTTCCTGGAGCGAGCTAGCAAACACATTCCTGGCGAAGTACTTCCCACCATCTCGCATGCTGACCATGAGAGGTGAGATCACCAACTTCAAGCAATACAGTGGGGAGACTCTTTCAGAGGCTTGGGAGAGATTCAAGGGAATTGTTCGAAGAGTACCGCACCACGGTCTGGGAGAGGAAGTCGAGCTACAATCTTTCTACAAAGATCTCGATCCCCAAAGCCATCTTTTGGTGGATACTTGTGCAGGAGGAAGTCTTATGGAACTTCCAATCACTAGGATAAAGGAGCTGTTGGAAACACTGACCAACTCGGCTAATCAGTGGGGAGGTACTAGGGCATCTACTGAGGTTCCCCCAAGGAAGACCGCTGGAATCTATGAGGTAGATTCGAACACTCTTTTAGCTACCAGAATGGATAGCTTGTCCAAGCAATTTGAGAAGATGTGTGCAATGATGAACCCTCAGTCAAGTGCAGCTGTTGTGACTGATTCTTTCCCACAGTGTGAGTATTGTGGTAGAAGTTCCAACATGTGTCAGTGTACTTCTCAGCAAAATGAAGAGGTAAACTATCTGGGAAACAGGCAAGAGAACTTCTACAACAATCAAAACAATCAAGGATATCAGCAGCAGAGGTTCCAGGGAAATAACTACAGTCAGAGGCCTCCACAGCAGAACACTCAGCATTTTCAGAGACCGCATTAGAATCAACAAATGCAGAACCAGCAGGCACAGAAACAGCCAGCTGGTGTGAGTTCAAGTTTGGAGGATATGATGTGGGAGTTTATCTTGTCGACCAATAGGAAACTCGAACAACAAGAAACACAAACCATGAGAACAAGACATTCATCTTGGATCAGAAAGCTTTCAACAAACATATTGAGACTCAGATTGCCCAACTGAATGAAAATTTTTCTGATAGACCTGCAGGGGCTCTACCTAGCCAACCAGAAAAGAATCCTCGCGTGTATGCTAAAGCTGTTTTTGTTGTGGAAGAAGATAATCCACTTGTCGCTGCAATTTTACCTGTTCAACAAGAGGTTAAAGACTCCAGTAATGTTTTTGAGAAGGAGTCTCCTGAAACTCAACCTTCTTACTCTTCTGTTTCCAATCGTAAATTTGAAGAACCTATTCCTTTTCCTAATAGGTTAAAGAAAAGGGACCTTGATGAACAGCTTGGAAAATTTCTTAAAATTTTTAAGAAATTAACTAAAGATATTCCTTTTTCTGATATGCTTAAGTTAATGCCAAATTATGCTACACTGGTGGATGATATCTTGGCTAACAAATGTCCTTTGCAGGAAAAGGAAACAGCGAAGAAGGTAACCACTAGGAGTAGTAAAGGCAAAGCTACTGAGCCTCAGGTGGTGACCATAGAGCAACCGGTGCTGGAGAATGAGCGGAATTGTGAAGTTACCAAATCTCCTTCACCTACACCACCTGCAGTTGAAGTTGCTCATCCAATTCCATTTCCAAACAGAACCAAGCATTCCAAGGAGGATAGTGAGTTTGATAAGTTTCTTACTTTACTTCGTCAACTATCTGTTGATATCCCCTTTGTTGATTTAGTTGCGAAGGTACCTAACTATGCCAAGTATTTAAGGAAGCTTTTATCTAATAAGGCAAAGTTAGTTGAGACAGGAACTATTCAGCTCACAGAGACTTGTTCATCGATCATACAGAAGCGCTTACCAGAGAAATGCAAAGATCCTGGAAGCTTCACAATTCCATGCAGAATATGAGACATTGACTTCGACCACTGTCTTGCTGATTTAGGAGCGTCGATTAGTCTCATGCCATACGCTTTATTTGAAAAGCTTGGAATTGGAGACTTACAGCCTACACGAATGACGCTTCAGCTAGCAGATCGCTCAATGGTTTACCCTTGTGGAATTGTAAAGGATGTGATGGTTAAGGTGGAGCATCTGTATTTCCCCTGCGACTTTGTCGTACTCGACATGGCTGCAGATCCGACGGTCCCTATTATCCTTGGAAGACCCTTCCTAGCAACAGCCGACGCTCGAATCAAAGTTGCTCATGGTACAATCACTTTGAATGCAGAAGGTGAGCAGCTACTGTTTTATGCTGGTAGGTCTTCTAAAAACGTTTTGGAAGCTTCTCGGAGTTCGTGTCACCAGATTTCAAAGACGGCTCAATCTTCTGGAATCTCCTGAGAGAACAAAAACAAGGTCTAGCCAAAGACCGAAAAGATGGGCAGCTTGGTGGGAGGCAACCCACCAGTAAAAAAATCTCCTCCCTACTTTCTTTTTACACTTTCCCTTTGTTTGATATAATTTTCTTTTGATATAATCTTCTTTTAATCTATTGAGAATTTTTACTATTTTACTGCAAGAGACCCGACTCCCCTATTACAATAACTAACTCTGCCTGGTTCCACTTGAGTTCTTCTGGTTTTGCAGATTTAATCTTTCAAGTACTTCACTCTCAAGCTAAACTGAACTCAAGTGTGGGGAAATATTACGGCATTGTTCACCATGGATCAGGGAGTCCTTTAACACTCTTGCTATTTCATTTCTGCATTTCTTGTGTTTGTTTTATTTTTGTTTAATTATCTTTGGAAACGTTTTTATTTTTAAAATAATGAGGTGTTTTAGATTAATAGTTTTTCAATTTAATTTAATATATATAAAAAAAGAGAGACATTTCAACGCGTCCGGCTAAACTTAGCCGGACGCAAAAGCGGACACCTTCGAACCCTAATCCGTTCGGATCTCGATGGAAAAACCGGACACCACTAAATCACGGCCCCGATTTCCTCTCTTCTTTGTTTCCCGTTCTTTCTTTCTTCCTCGTTCTTTCCTCCATTAACGCGCCCGACAACTCAAACCCACAAAAAAAAATACCTCCATTCTTCCTTCTCCATTTTCGAAACACCACAACCACCACCGTACATCACCAGCGCCGGCGACCACCAGGAAGACCACCACCGCGACGTCACTGCGCCACCGCCCCCTGCCTTTTCTCCAAATTCGAACATTTCAACCATAAACGCAACAGATGGCTCGCACTAGAGGAGGATACACACGCACGGGTTCTTCTTCGAGGAACCCACGATCCGACGACCAGTCTGAGCCAGCCCCTATCCCCCTACGCGCTGATGGATTCAGATCTGCTAGAGCCCGGGCTTGGTACGATCAGGGTGGGGCCTTCGTCATTGAGAGGCGCATCAGCGACGAGGCATCAGCTGCCGCTGGGCTTACAGATATATTTGCGGGTATTGGCGCCAGCAGCATCTTGCGCATGGGCGTGGGTGTTTTCTCTCCGGAACTGGTGCGCGAATTCTACGCCAATGCTGTGGCGTCAGACACAACACACAGCATTACCTCCTACGTACGCCAGTTCCAGGTGGAGGTAACCCCTGACACTTTTGCTGATCTTTTACTCCTCCCGGACAACCATGATACCCATTTAGATTTTTCGGAGGATGCACTTAGGCAGAGTAAGTCTAGGTGGTTACAAGAGGTCGGGAGTACTAATCGCCGGCGGGGTGAGGAAAATAAGACTGTGCTCCCCTATGCTATCCTCCCCTCCCTTCCACAGAGGACCCTGGCAGAGATCCTCAGTCATCAGATCCGGCCTCATACCGGAAATGATGCTTCTGACGAGGATTGTGTGCTCCTAGACTACCTCCTGGCCTCACCACATCCACCAGCTCAGCAGATCTCGCTCCCTTTCATGATGTTTAGGCAGCTGCATAAGGTGGTGACTTATCTATGGACGAAGAAGAAGAAGATCACCCCTATCTTACCCATCTTTATACAGCATCTTCTTGCCTCTACACTCCCTGAGGACATCTTCACCGATCTCGAGGTGAGGAAGGGAGAGACACCCATCTCCACTGCGGCCTTCAGGAGATGGGGCTTCTTACGCCTCGATGATGGCAGCTGGGTAAGGGGCAGCTCGGGTCTAGGATCGACCGGCACCTCTGCGAGTTCCAGCTCTACTCCGGCGGTCACTGCTACCATGGCACCCCCTACGGCACCAGTGATGAGCATCCCACCAGAGATGCAGGCCATGATGGACTCCCTACTTCAGCAGCAGCAGAGGATGGAGCAGCGCTTTGGGGGCATGGAGCAGCAGTTTGGGGATGTCCAGCAGCGCCAGGTACGCATGGAGGGACACATAGATGACATCTGCCAGACGCAGGAGCACCTCCAGGCCGAGCAGACTTCTATTCGCGACACACAGACTATACTCGCAGAGCGCTTGGAGCGCAGTGATACTCTACAGAGAGAGATAGCCGCTCATCAGACCCAGACTACCCAGCTCTTACAGATGCTCATGGCCCAGATGGGCGCGAGACCTCCACCACCACCGCCGCCTCAGTGACAGCCATCATATCTTTACTGCTTTCTTTTCTTTTATTTGTTTTTCAGTACTTTTCTATTTTTCTGCATTGTTTTACTTTTTGTCTGTTAAAACTAACGGTACATCACGAGACTAATAGGTGAAGTGATGGTGTTTATATTTGGCTGTGCTTAAATGCTGAATTGCTAAGTTTCTTGTTTCTTTGAGCAGTAAAGCTTTCGTCACTGATTTATTTACATGCCCTATCTACTGCGAAATGAATGGCTTGGGAAACTCGCAACTTTTGCTCTGGACAACACGCATACTGTTTGTGACTCATGAGGAATATCTCGACCCCTGAAAAACTTCAAGTGCGAGGAAGAACATCTTCCTCAATCTATAACACCAGGGGAGTCTCAGTTCCTACTTTAACTTATTAATGTTCCACCTTTCTTGCGTTGAGGGTTAATTATTGCATATGCATCTATTATGAGTCTAGCATGTTTTGAAAGCTCTTTTCACTGCTTTTCTTCTATGATCAATGGGGACATTGCTCCTCTTAAGTGTGAGGAAGGAAAGACCTTTCCCTGAAAACATGCTAGTTGTTCTTTAATGCCACACTTGCTTTTTGCTGCTCTAATGACTATGCACACCAATAAAAAAATTAAAAGAGCATTTGAAATTAAACCAAGTGACAACCGTAAGAATCGTTTTGCTTGATGAGGTTTGATAAATAATTTTATTTCAAAAATACTCTATTTTCACTGAAACGAGGTGGATTAGCTAGTTGTGGAAATCAGATTATTTTAGCTTGGGATTTTGGAAATGGAGAATGTTTGGAATGAAAAGGGTAAGGAAAGGTACTCCGCTAATCAAAACTTTTTCCTAACAATAGCAGGCCTCGTCTATCTGGTTATTAAGTCTTAAGGGTGCTTTAACACCTATCCACCTAAGGTCTCGGGATCTGGGATAGTTGGCCCAACACCATCTCAAGGATAGAGAGAAAAGTCTGGGTTACGGAAGAAATCTGCAAAAATTTTATATATTAGCTTGTTTTATACATAATTCTTGAAGAAGAAGCTTTTTCTTACAGAAGAGATGATTGCAGTTAAAATTATGCTTTTGATCATGAGTGTGTGGTGTTGAAAGGTATTGCGGAATAAGGCATTACTTCACACCCCTTGTCATCCAAAGGTTAGAGGAATGAAAATTGGTGGAAAGTCCCAAGCTAAGTTAACTAGTTTTCTACAATCTAGTTTCTCTATGCTTTTACAAAATTGTTCTTCCTTCACTGTTTATGAAAACCTACCTCTAAAGAGCAAGATTATTCTTTCATTAGTCACTTTGCTTGATTTCCCTCTGCACCTGTTTAATCTTGAGATTATGTGACGGTTTTAGAGATATTCTTATTCCTTATTTTGCTTGAGGACAAGCAAAAGCTTAAGTGTGAGGAAGTTGATAAGTGTGAAACATATAGGCTTTTAAGGTCTTAATTACCTTATAATCTGCTACAATTTAAGCAATGTTTCCCACTTATTCTATGTTTTTCCTAAGATTGATGTGTTGATATGAACTGATGCATTTTATATGCTAAATATAGGAAAAACCCAGAGAAATGAAGATTTTACATCATAAGGATTGCAACACAACAAACGGGGAACAAATCCGGAAAAAGAGGCAAAGATTGGTCACGTCCGGACCAAGAGAGCAGGACGCAAATCCGGACCTCTCACGTCCGGATCCGGACGCGAGCCGGACTGACCCAAATTCCAGATCCGAGAATTCTATGTCTTGTCCGGATCCGGACACAGATCCGGACATATTCCGAGTTTCAGATCTAAATGTTCTGTGTCACGTCCAGATCCGGACACAGATCCGGACGTCACACAGAGATGAAAAATAAAAATGCAATCGCGCTGATAATCGGGCTTTCGGCGCAATTATCAGCCGAAAGCAATTAAGCCCATGCTTCCCTTAAATTAAGCAGCAGCCATGCTCAATTAATGTCGAGCACACCAAACTTCCACTAACCCATGTCCATTTCTAAGCCTATTTAAGCAGTCACTCAGCCTTCATTCCAATTCGTCCCAGACTCTTAGAGTCTAAGCATTACACACTCCTCTCTTCCCCCTCTCTACATAACCTTTCATCCACGACTCGCTCCATCTCCATTCATAAACTTTCCTCCGTAACTCTTCAGCGCTTCATTTACCCGCATCCGGGTTTGACATCCGGATCCGGACAGCACCAGGAGAACGCGTCCGGATCTACGTCCGACCAAGACAGCCGGACATGACTCAGACGAGTGTAGAAATTGCAGAATCGACCACGGCTTCTAAAATCAGTTTTTCTGCTAAATCCCTCTATCCTTATGCTGTTTATATTAAGCATTGTTATTTTGTCTATTGCTGAGTAGTCGCTTTTAACTTCGGTTTACTATGTATCTCTAGAATAATTATTTCTGAACCTTTGTGATTTTCTGCAGTACAATAGAATAAAGTTCTTTTCCCTTATGAATTCCTAGACTTGTTAATCTGATCAATTAAATGAGTTTATCAGTTTGTTAGCTTATAAGTGAGAACTACGGCTATCAATTGACTATAGGGAAAGAACCAGTTAGTATAGAGATGGTAATTCCTCTAAACACTAGCTGACCATTAATCTAGACTACACTTAAAGCAATTAGTAAACAGTGGATTCATAACGAGAGTTAGGATTCGGTCTTTCCTAATTAGAATTCGTGGAGCGGGAGACCGAATACGAGTTATCCTTATTCTAGGGTTTTATTCGTGGAGCGGGAGACCGAATACGAGTTATCCTTGGTGAAGGTCCTCTGGTCTAACCAGGACGTCGAGGAGGCCACTTGGGAGCTGGAAGATATGATGAAGGCGAAGTACCCGTCATTGTTTACTTCTTAGTGTTTGTATGTATAGGGTTCGGGGCGTACCCCTATTTTAAGGAGGGTAGAGTCGTTTCGGTTATGTGTGTACGACATGTATTGAAATACATTGTCTATGTTATGTTGTTATCTTGTTATATTACAGACTGTTATGTCTAAATGATGTTATGTTGTTTGTACCTTGAGTCCAATGCTATGTAAGTATGTTGTTAATGTTGTTATGGAAGTAATGTTTTATAAGTAATCCCCATGTTTTAATATTTGAGATATGTGGGAAGTATGAACTTTGGGGACAAAGTTCTTTTAAGGGGGGTAGATTGAAATACCCCAAACCTTAGTATGTTGTTTAAACATTACAATATGGTATAATAAGACTAAAAAGTGTCTTAGAAACATTAGTAAACAATTTAAACCATAGAAAACACAAATAAATACCTTAAAGTCAATATGGGAATAATGTGCTCTAAGCTAGGGATAAGTTTTGGTTAAGACCTAATGAGCTTACCAAGAGTTTATTTTTATGTTAATGAACATATTAAACCAATTACTAAAGAAAACAAAGCTTGAAAACAAGTTAAAACACAAAATGTGCTTTAAGGTGTCTTAAAGCACATTTTTGAAAAATTTCTTGTAAATGAGTTTTGAGCGGATAAATGTCCATCATACTCTTTAATTAACATGTGTACTATTAGTATTACATTAGGAAGTCTAAATCAATGGGAATAAAAAATTTCAATTATGTGCCATTTATGAATAGTAACTAAAATAAGCTAGTTTATAACATAAGTCAATATAAGTAAGTTAATTGGTCAACAAAGACTAAAATACCCCATTTGACTATAAGGGGGACGGTTTTCATGGATGACTCACAAAACTTAAGCCATTATGTAATCTAATAAAGTAATAAAGCAAAGTTACTATTTACTTTTACATAAATATCTCGCAAACTAGCTAGTTTCTTCACATTCTCTTCATTTCTCTTGCACTCCCACTGTCTCCAACTTCATCTTCTTCCTCTCTCCATCGGTTTGCAATAGCTCACACACCATTCTCCATCTTTGACCTCTTGTAATTCATAGCTCCATATACCAAATCAAAAACCAAGACCACCATTCTTCTAGTCTTATCAAGCTCTCCAACCTTGTCTTCTCAAAATTCCAAGAGCTCCATTTCGGTGCCAAGAGGAATCCCATGGGAGGAGCTTGAGCTTATATTTTTACATCTTATCGTTCTCCTTTGCTTCAAGGTAAGGAAACTCAAAGAAAAACAACATTTCCTTCATGTTTTAGTGTTGACCGAAAATCACCATTAATGGTGTCTTTGCCTTGCTTTTTTTAGCTTCATTCCAATCATTCAAGGACTTTGTGGAGTCCTCTCTAGCTACCTATTCAAACTCTCTTCCATTTCCAAGGTAAAACAACTATCTTAATGTTTTAAGACAATATATAACCTAGAGTTTATAATGAGATTAAGCATGAAGCTTGAATACTCATTACATTGCTTGTATATTGATTCGAAGTTGACAAGCAACTAAAGCCTTACCAATTTAAGTCAAGGAAACAAGAAAGAAGTTTGTGAGGAAAAGAGGTAAATGTGCTAACCTAATGTAGTTTGATGCATTAGGAAAAATGAGTTTAAATTGTTTATTAAAACTACTTAAGGAGCTAATGGTAAATGACTTAGAAAAATACTCTCAAGGAGTTTATTAAGGGCATATGTATTGTTGGGTGTATTTGCAGGTCAAAGGCAAATATAATGTGTGAAATTCAGTGTTTATGGTTTATGCAACTTAAGGGCCTAAGAGCTATGCTATTTAAGGGCCCAAGTGCCAAGCAATTTAAATTATGCACTATATTATGATGTAGTGTAAATTTGGTGAAGTTTTGTGTGTGAAAGTGCTCTTGATGGATTTAGGTGTTCTTAAATGCTCAATGGTGAAAACAAAGTGTTTTGGCATAGCAATGTTCTAGGAGAACCCATGTCAAGAATTTGGATAATGTATAAGAAGTTTGAGTGTTTTAAATGAGTTTTGTGAACTAGGAAATGTTAGAAATTACTAGGTGTTTTACTAGAGATGAAATAATGTCTTAAGGTATTCTAAGGTGCTAAAAAGGCTTAGGCATCATCTAGGAGGTTTTAGAAATAAAATGAGTATTTTGGGATACTTCAAAGTCATGGTGAGAATGTGTTTAGGATTTATACAAGTCTTGGTAAACAATGAGGAAATAAGGTGTTGTAAGGAAGATGTGTAAACTTGTGGAGAAGTCTCAAGTAGTGAATTAAGGAGTTTAGGTTAGTAAGAGAAGATGCTTGGGAGATGATGTTATAGTGGTGAGAAAGCATTTTGGGATAGTGGTTATCATAGGTGTGAAACACCACTTAGGAACCTAGTGAAAAATATTACAAGTGTTGGTAAGTTTTATAAGAAATTGAGTAACAAGTTGTGCAAGGAACAAGGTGAGTTTAAGATGTTATTTTGGCATTAGAATATGCCTAAGATCATTTGGGAAGTTTATATACATAATGGGTAAGGAGAACCATTGCAACAAAACTTAGAAAATGTTAAAATGCAAAATCTGTAGCAGTGGTCCGGGACTTAGGTCTTGGGTAATGTCCCGGACCATGCATTAAAACAGGCCGAGAGTTTCTAAGCTACTCTGGTCCGGGACTTAGGTCTTGTAGGAAGTCCCGGACCACCCCCTAAATTACCCCCGAGAGTTCTTGCCTACATTGGTCCGGGACTTAAGTCCCGTATGAAGTCCCGGACCACTACCTGAAATCAACCCATGAGTTTTACAAAGACAAGGTCCGGGACCTTAGATGGGGACCAAGTCCTGGACCACTTAAAAAGTGAAGTTTAAGGTTAAATAATGATGTCTAATGATGGGTATTAGTTAGTAATGATGTTATAAGGTTGTCTAAGGCATGTTAGGAATGTTATAATGACAATTTAAAAGGTGAGAAGTTATAACTAGTGTTAAAATTAAATAACTAGATATGTGAAGTAATAAGTTACCAACGGACTAGTACGTTAATTAACCGACATTACTAATTGTGTATAGCATTCACCAACGGTGGAAACCAGTTGACGCAAGGACCAAGGTATGGTTTTCTTGCAGTCTGTTGCCTACCGGTTTACACCGGCTTGTGTGTTGTTTGTTTTTCTGTGTATTTACGACTTTGTAAGATTAAACCATGAAACGAGTTTACAGTTGTTGTGTTATTGTGGTGTGTGCGTGTAACACCCCAATTTCCAGACCTAATTTTTTTTTTTGTGAACGACACAGCGGAATACTTACTACAAACTCAACCCGGGGTGCTACCGCCACACTCACTCACTAGTGAGTGCTAAGGCTAACTACCACTATCACTTCCAAATTAAGTTATACTTTAAAACTCTTATATACTCGGAATATAATGACAACTTATACAGACTTGCTCCAACATTATTATCTTATTCAAATCTGTTTAACCCTTATACATATATACTTTATGGGGATAATTACAATGCTCCCTAACTTCAATATCTGTTCCTCTTTTGCTCCACTCTCTCATGCAACCTCATGACTAGGGGGAAACACCGTCCTTTCCTGTACCTGTGGTCAGTCATACAATCACAGAGAATAGACCACAGGGCATAACACCAAAATCAGCAACACTGAGTAACTCCCATCACAACATGTAAAATACATTTTACTTTATAAAACTCCAAGATTACATAATCATAGCAACAAAGGTAGTGGAGCAATACAACCAAGACAACATGATAATAGCGTAGCACAACCACAATAGGGTTAACACATAAAACCACAGATTAGCACCACCTGTTGCTTACCTTAGCATAAAGTGCATAAATATCATTCAAACATATTACCAAGTATCATTCATCAAAATAATCAATATCAATCAACATGCAATATAGCCAATGTCAAGATCCGCTGAGTATAACATTCAACACCATGATACAATTTCCATATGTCCTCGGGCAATCGGTCTTTCGACATAGAGCACTAACACTCTCGTCCCCTCAGATAATTCACCTAACCCCATGTCCTTAAGTGTGCACACCCCCTATCAATCATCAGTCCATAGAGTAGATCATGATGGCTTAGCTCTAATACATTGGTAGGAGCAAATAATAAAAGAACCCAATACACTGGTAGGGGCAGTCTTAGTAAACTCCAATACATTGGCAGGAGTAATATTTCATAAACACATTACCACTTGGCTTAAGCACAACCTGGCCTTACACCTCACTTCCATATTCATAAACACAAGATAAGTCAACACATAAAGTCAATATAATCACTATAGTAATTGCTGGATAGAAATAGCATCACAACAGTAAACATCATTATCCACGGTAAACACCTGTACATTTAAGTATATCTCAACATAAACACCAAATTCACCAAGCCAGGTATTCATCTAGCTTCACTCAACCAATATAAACCACAATGGACTTTATGACACAAGAAAATCAATCCACACACAAACACACCCTTCTCGGTCAAACATAACAGCAATGGTGAATAATTACAGTTTTATTGTCGATTTTTAAGGTAACTAATTATCAATTACTTTAACAGATGGTTAGGCACTTCCTTGCCTCATCCATTAGTTAAAAGTCAATAAAATACAAACTATAGCATCATAACAGGTCAGTACAACCAGCCAAAACATTCATTGAACAGAAACAATACAATATCAACCTTTACAGTTTACCACTGTACGAATTTATACACATTTGTACTTTCAGGAAAATTCACTGAGTTTACCTATACCAAATTGTCAATCAGCTTTATATAGTCATTATAAACCTCATTAATCTCAAGGACATAAAATTTTTACCCATATACGTACAACCACATTTGACTGTACGAAACAATAATACCGATGTTTATAGTTTTACAATCGGTTTTCTTAATAACTAGCCTAGGGATTCAACCATCTTTTTCCTTATCTCATGAGCACATATCACATGTTATTATACTCTAATTAATCAGCAACCAACTCGTTGGACAGAACCTTTTCAAGGCTGAACATACACAATTTTTACTGCAAACACATTTTCATTGTAAACTAAACATGTCCCATTGTAAATTTACTATACTCCTTTGTAGAATTGGGTAATTTTTCCAAGACAACCTAAACTCGATTTTTATCTAGCTTCACTTAACTCCTATAAACTTAAATGACCACTTAAACACAATTAATACCACTTCGTATAAGTTTTACTAACCGGTACACTAAGGTACCGATTTTATACAATTAATGTCGTCCATGTTATATTGCTATTATGTTAAGAAAAACTTAGTAGCCAACTTACGTACACAACCTGAACAAGTGACCACTCTATTTACATCCTTTTCCATGAGCTAAATAAGCCACAAAAATAGAAAACTTATTCAGCATATTAACACTAGTTACCGGTTATAATCTTTCTTCCTCCTTGTAAATTTGCTTCAGCACTTGAACTGACCCACTCCTTGAAGCTAGCGCAAAAACAGCCACCAGCGCTTGCTTGTTCTCAGTAGAACTTCCAACTTCTACGGTAATTTATTTTGCAGCCTACTACCAGTTTACTACTATTACTAGGTGATTCACGTAAGTGTTCTGAGTGACAAGAAAGAGAGCTCCAGATTGAGGAGAAGTAACCGACATACA
This sequence comes from Limonium bicolor, assembly GCA_023374045.1. Lineage (NCBI taxonomy): Eukaryota > Viridiplantae > Streptophyta > Magnoliopsida > Caryophyllales > Plumbaginaceae > Limonium > Limonium bicolor. The sequence goes on along the minus strand of CM041781.1, from coordinate 83,255,978 downwards.
CTAAATGAAAATGGAGTGAAGGTATCGTTTCAGTAAAGGAAATATGTACATGTTATGACACCTCACTAGTTTGGTGTTAATTTTTCATTGGCTATGCTTTGTTGGTTTAATTAAATTATGCCACCGTTCCTTCTATCTGAACAAAACTAACGGCTGCATGTGGCCTAAGTAAATAAAATGGGTGGTAATGATTATAAGGTGACATAGGTTGTAATTTGTTACAATATACATCTGGTAATATTGATATAAGGTGCGTTGGTTATATATATATATATGTTATCTTATTATATTAAGAAGAGTAGTTACAGCAAGGAAATAAGCCAGATTTCAACTTAACAACCAAGGAAAGACAACTAGAAATCAATCCCCTTTAAAACCGTAAAACAGCACCTTAAAAAAAATTAGATTTCAAAAGCTTGTTGATCAAGGTAGTTACCTGTTTTCTTCTAGCTATTTTCTTGCTAAATATTTTAGGATTCTACTCGTAAATGATCCTCCTAAAACTTCCAGCACTTGAGCTTGATTATTCTCCTATTACTCCTAGCGTAAACAGCAACAGCAATCAGCACTGTTCAGCACACGGTATGCGCTAGTCTGTTCTAGTTGTTGATTTCCTTCCAGCTTTAATTTCCTTTTACCTTTTGGGACTTACGTGAGGGAAGAAACTGATGGGAGTTTCAGATATGGGGAGGATTATTTTACCGGCATCAGCTTCAATAAATGGGAGGATGATTCTCCATTCAGCCACAGTACGTGTTATGGTAATAAGATGTCACCTACTATTGCTGCTGTTTCATTCCTATTGGCTGTGGTGATTGGTTATATTAGGTAAGGCCACATAACATGGTGATTAAGCAAGAATGAGCGGCAATGTGCTGCTGGATGGAATTAATGTAGCTAGGTAATGATTACAACATGATAAGGATTTAATTGTTCAATATGTAACCGGTAATATATATATATATATATATATGGTTGGCGGTACTACAAGGCTAGGATAATCTACTTTTGTTTTATGGATATATAATCTTGACAATTTTGGCAAGGAAATCGGCAATATCAAGCTGATACGTATTGGTTATAATCTTATAAGACAATATAACTAATTATATACATATTGTATCGGTAATATGCTGGAACGTATCAATATGATAACGGGTAATGTAAACTTAACATGTCACTGTAACAATAACACATTTTAACATTACAGTCGGTAATATAAATTTAACATGTCACTGTAATAATGACATATTTTAACATTACAGTCGGTAATATAAATTTAACATGTCACTGTAACAATGATACATTTTAACATTACAATCGGTAATATAAATTTAACATGTCACTGTAACAATGACACATTTTAACATTACAGTCAACCACTTTTACCAATAAACTAGGATATAATAATAATGGATAAGACTAAAATAATTAAGCAGCCTATATACATATACTTAATCGATATACATAATCGATTTAACATGCACGATATACATATACGTAAGAAACGTGTATATATATATATATAAGCGATCTAAGCATTGTATACATATATATACAAATGATTTTGAAGGCAATGTATTCATATATATAATATATATATTGTAACAGCCCAGTCTTATCCCACATGTGAGATATTGTCCGCTTTGGACCGCAGCCCGCACGGATTTGTTTCTGAGGGTGATGTACTCACACCACTCAAAACACGTCTCACAAGGGGAGAGTATCCCCACACCTATAAGGCGTGGTTCGTGCTCTCTCCCGATCGATGTGGGAGGTGACCCCTACACTGGGTATCACACTTTATGTAACAGCCCAGTCTTAACCCACATGTGTGATATTGTCCGCTTTGGACCGTAGCCCGCACGGATTTGTTTCTGAGGGTGATGTACCCACACCACTCAAAACGTGTCTCACAAGGGGAGAGTATCCCCACACCTATAAGGCGTGGTTCGTGCTCTCTCCCGATCGATGTGGGAGGTGACCCCTACACTGGGTATCACACTCTACCCCCCTTGGGAGCCCAGCGTCCCCGCTGCCACACCGACCAGGGCCTGGCTCTGATACCATATGTAACAGCCCAGTCTTAACCCACATGTGAGAGGTGACCCCTACCATTCGTGGAGCGGGAGACCGAATACGAGTTATCCTTGGTGAAGGTCCTCTGGTCTAACCAGGACGTCGAGGAGGCCACTTGGGAGCTGGAAGATAAGATGAAGGCGAAGTACCCGTCATTGTTTACTTCTTAGTGTTTGTATGTATAGGGTTCGGGGCGTACCCCTATTTTAAGGAGGGTAGAGCCGTTTTGGTTATGTGTGTACGACATGTATTGAAATACATTGTCTATGTTATGTTGTTATCTTGTTATATTACAGACCGTTATGTCTAAATGATGTTATGTTGTTTGTACCTTGAGTCCAATGCTATGTAAGTATGTTGTTAATGTTGTTATGGAAGTACTGTTTTATAAGTAATCCCCATGTTTTAATATTTGAGATATGTGGGAAGATTGAACTTTGGGGACAAAGTTCTTTTAAGGGGGGTAGATTGAAATACCCCAAACCTTAGTATGTTGTTTAAACATTACAATATGGTATAATAAGACTAAAAAGTGTCTTAGAAACATTAGTAAACAATTTAAACCATAGAAAACACAAATAAATACCTTAAAGTCAATATGGGAATAATGTGCTCTAAGCTAGGGATAAGTTTTGGTTAAGACCTAATGAGCTTACCAAGAGTTTATTTATATGTTAATGAACATATTAAACCAATTACTAAAGAAAACCAAGCTTGAATACAAGTTAAAACACAAAATGTGCTTTAAGGTGTCTTAAAGCACATTTTTGAAAAATTGTCTTGTAAATGAGTTTTGAGCGGATAAATGTCCATCATTACTCTTTAATTAACATGTGTACTACTTAGTATCACATTAGGAAGTCTAAATCAATGGGAAATCAAAAATTTCACAATTATGTGTCATGATTTATGAATAGTAACTAAAATAAGCTAGTTTATAACATAAGTCAATATAAGTAAGTTAATTGGTCAACAAAGACTAAAATACCCCATTTGACTATAAGGGGGCCGGTTTTCATGGATGACTCACAAAACTTAAAACATTAAGTAATCTAATAATGTAATAAAGCAAAGTTACTATTTACTTTTACATAAATATCTCGAAAACTAGCTAGTTTCTTCACATTCTCTTCATTTCTCTTGCACTCCCACCGTCTCCAACTTCATCTTCTTCCTCTCTCCATCGGTTTGCAACAGCTCACACACCAATTCTCCATCTTTTAACCCTTGTAATTCATAGCTCCATATACCAAATCAAAAACCAAGACCACCATTCTTCTAGTCTTATCAAGCTCTCCAACTTGTCTTCTCAAAATTCCAAGAGCTCCATTTCGGTGCCAAGAGGAATCTCCATGGGAGGAGCTTGAGCTTATATTTTTACATCTTATCGTTCTCCTTTGCTTCAAGGTAAGGAAACTCAAAGAAAAACAACATTTCCTTCATGTTTTAGTGTTGACCGAAAATCACCATTAATGGTGTCTTTGCCTTGCTTTGTTTTAGCTTCATTCCAATCATTCAAGGACTTGGTGGAGTCCTCTCTAGCTACCTATTCAAACTCTCTTCCATTTCCAAGGTAAAACAACTATCTTAATGTTTTAAGACAATATATAACCTAGAGTTTATAATGAGATTAAGCATGAAGCTTGAATACTCATTACATTGCTTGTATATTGATTCGAAGTTGACAAGCAACTAAAGCCTTGCCGATTTAAGTCAAGGAAACAAGAAAGAAGTTTGTGAGGAAAAGAGGTAAATGTGCTAACCTAATGTAGTTTGATGCATTAGGAAAAATGAGTTTAAATTGTTTATTAAAACTACTTAAGGAGCTAATGGTAAATGACTTAGAAAAATACTCTCAAGGAGTTTATTAAGGGCATATGTATTGTTGGGTGTATTTGCAGGTCAAAGGCAAATATAATGTGGGAAATTCAGTGTTTATGGTTTATGCAACTTAAGGGCCTAAAAGCCATGCTATTTAAGGGCCCAAGTGCCAAGCAATTTAAATTATGCACTATATTATGATGTAGTGTAAATTGGGTGAAGTTTTGTGTGTGAAAGTGCTCTTGATGGATTTAGGTGTTATTGAATGCTCAATGGTGAAAACAAAGTGTTTTGGCATAGCAATGTTCTAGGAGAACCCATGTCAAGAATTTGGATAATGTATAAGAAGTTTGAGTGTTTTAAATGAGTTTTGTGAACTAGGAAATGTTAGAAATTACTAGGTGTTTTACTAGAGATGAAATAATGTCTTAAGGTATTCTAAGGTGCTAAAAAGGCTTAGGCATCATCTAGGAGGTTTTAGAAATAAAATGAGTATTTTGGGATACTTCAAAGTCATGGTGGGAATGTGTTTAGGATGATTATACAAGTCTTGGTAAACAATGAGGAAATAAGGTGTTGTAAGGAAGATGTGTAAACTTGTGGAGAAGTCTCAAGTAGTGGAATTAAGGAGTTTAGGTTAGTAAGAGAAGATGCTTGGGAGATGATGTTATAGTGGTGAGAAAGCATTTTGGGATAGTGGTTATCATAGGTGTGAAACACCACTTAGGAACCTAGTGAAAAATATTACAAGTGTTGGTAAGTTTTATAAGAAATTGAGTAACAAGTTGTGCAAGGAACAAGGTGAGTTTAAGATGTTATTTTGGCATTAGAATATGCCTAAGATCATTTGGGAAGTTTATATACATAATGGGTAAGAAGAACCATTGCAACAAAACTTAGATAATGTTAAAATGCAAAATCTGTAGCAGTGGTCCGGGACTTAGGTCTTGGGTAATGTCCCGGACCATGCATTAAAACAGGCCGAGAGTTTCTAAGCTACTCTAGTCCGGGACTTAGGTCTTGTAGGAAGTCCCGGACCACCCCCTAATTTTCCCCCGAGAGTTCTTGCCTACATTGGTCCGGGACTTAAGTCCCGTATGAAGTCCCGACCACTACCTAAAATCAACCCATGAGTTTTACAAAGACAAGGTCCGGGACCTTAGATGTGGACCAAGTCCCGGACCACTTAAAAAGTGAAGTTTAAGGTTAAATAATGATGTCTAATGATGGGTATTAGTTAGTAATGATGTTATAAGGTTGTCTAAGGCATGTTAGGAATGTTATAATGACAATTTAAAAAGTGAGAAGTTATAACTAGTGTTAAAATTAAATAACTAGATATGTGAAGTAATAAGTTACCAACGGACTAGTACGTTAATTAACCGACGTTACTAATTGTGTATAGCATTCACCAACGGTGGAAACCAGTTGAAGCAAGGACCAAGGTATTGTTTTCTTGCAGTCTGTTGCCTACCGGTTTACACCGGCTTGTGTGTTGTTTGTTTTTCTGTGTATTTACGACTTTGTAAGATTAAACCATGAAACGAGTTTACAGTTGTTGTGTTATTGTGGTGTGTGCGTGTAACACCCCAATTTCCAGACCTAATTTTTTTTTTGTGAACGACACAGCGGAATACTTACTACAAACTCAACCCGGGTGTGAGCCTCGATTTTAAACCCTATCCTATGTTGATTAAAGCTGATTAGGATCTAATCGGGTTTTAGGTCCACTTATAACCTAAGATTAATAACTATGTCATATAACAATAATTATTAACACCTAAGCTAGCTCACTGGAACCTATTATGAGTCGCCACCTAATTTTTACCTAGATCAAATTAGGAAAGGAGAGTTCGGGTTCGGGGGCTTGATATTCGACTTAATTAGGGTTCAATTACTTTCATTACCCCTCCTAGATCGTTTTTCCTCTACTTGGTTTAATTACGGCTTATTACGAGTCGTTTTAACCTAAGTGCGCGAGCTCCTGTTTTTTTGTGTTTTTTTCGCATTTTTTTGACAGCAAACTAAAGTGGAAATTAAAATTACCTAAACTAGGGTTTCGAGGCAGAATTAGGTCAAATTTTGTTTCCGTCCGTGGCCACGGACCTAATGTCCGAGACCACGGACCCTAGTTAACCTATATGAAAAATAAAAGTCGAATTAAATCGAAAACAGAAAATTGTAAAGTCCGGGGCCACGGACAGGCCGTCCGTGGGCCCACATTATTAGAAAAACCTAAATTTTTAAAATTTAAAAAAACTCGCCGCCGTCCGTGGCGTCCGGGCTTACGGACAAGGAGTCCGGGACCCCGGACATGACGTCCGTGGGTGCGGAACGCCCTCGGACGGCGGCGTTAAGGCTGTTCCCGAAGGTGTTTTTGGCTCAAATTTTATGGGTGCGTAGCCTGATAGATGTACAATGCGTTAGTGATCGAAAGTTCTCAATTTGAATTCGAATTATGCACGAAACTTGGTAAACAAGTTATTGGACAGAAGCTTGAATAAACAGCAATACAGAAGCGTACGAAGGTTAGTTTGAGCCCAAATTTTGAGGCAAGACAGATAATACCGTGGAGAATTAGGGAAGTGGAGTTTCTACACGTTTTACCTTCGGATTCACAATGTTTTTCACACCGGGATTCGTCGAGTGCTCCGTTGATGGCAGACCCGAGAGGATTTCGACCCAAGCTTCTGGTTGTTGGTTGTTCTTGCTTGTTCTTCACGTTTTGGTGGTGTTTTTGTGGGGTTTTGATGACTATTGATGCTTGGGGATTGGAAAACGTGTTTAGATGGTGATTTCGGGGGATTTTCGGTATGATTTGGGTGGCCGGGTGTTGGAAAACGTGAGAGAGAGTGAGGAGGCTGTGTTTCCTGACTCTCTAGGGTTCTTGAGCATATGAGGTTCTGATTTTATCCAAAAACCTATCCCCTTATATAGACTTTCTTAAAGATAAAGAAAATCTAGTAAAAGTAAGATTTTTTTAATATTTTAATTAAGTGACTTCCCAAATGAATTTTGCTGTGAAATTTTAACCGCATGTCAAGGATGGATATTACGAATTTTCTGAGGTGGAACCGAATTTTTTTAATGTTGAATATTTTTAAATTGAATTTCTCGTCAGATTCAGTCAGAAATTGCTAGAAAATTATTGGAAATTCGAAAAATCAAAATTCCAACGCCATTATGCTTAGAATGTCATCCTCTATCATGGGTTAAAATATCAAAGCATTTCAAGTTGATTTGGGCATCCTTTGGAGGAGAGAGAAAGCTCATAGGAGGTCTTAGGAGCCTTTAAAGATTACCAAAACGCCCCCTGAAAGTGACGAAGCTGCTCCCCATGCCATGAAACGCGCCGATCGAGCCGGGATTCCTCACTGCTTGATTAAAATGCCTCTCACAACACCAGTACCTCGTAGACCCTAGCCAGAGGGGTCAAAATTTTGGGTATAACAGATTGCCCCCCGTCAACTAGACTTTGTAGTGGATGTGAAAAGTCTGGTTGATGCTTGAGTGATGCCCCAAAATTTTGGACTTCACGAAATTCTCCATGTTGTGCGAAACCGCGTTGATTGCGTGCAGCTATTCGGAGGCGCTGACTACCTAAGCAACAAAAACGCTGTCGAGCTATTCTAAGGTGCTGACTACCTTTAAGTGAAAATGTGTCAAGCTATTCTAAGGTGCTGACTACCTATAAGTGAAAATGTAGTAATGTCAAGCAATTCTAAGGCGTTGACTACCTATAATGATGATATGATGTCAAACTATTCTAAGGTGTTGACTGCCTGTGACGAATGAGATGATGTCAAGCTATTCTAAGGCGTTGACTACCTATAAGTAAAGTGAAATGAAGTAATGTCAAGCGATTCTAAGGCGTTGACAACCTAAAATGTGGAAATGAGATAATGTCAAGCGATTCTAAGGCGTTGACTACCTATAATGATGATAACTGAGTGGTATGCAAATGCAAGAATGCTGAAATGTTGATAATGCTAATGATGCTGATGATGTTGATGATGTTGATGATGCTGGAGATGTTGATGATGTTGATGATGCTCGGATGCTTCTGGGGACCGAAACCCGTGCCAATGCCCTGGCTGGACCCAATGTGGACTTATTGCCATCGCCCCCCAAGCCGGTGTGCAGGGATAACTCCTGGTAAAAACCTTGGGGACTTATTGCCATCGCCCACCATTCGTTGATCCCGAAAATAAGTTGACATCGCAAAAGGAGGATTTATTGCCATCACCTCGCCAACTTTCTGTCGCCAGGTCTTGTCGGCCTGGAATGCAACTAGGTCTTATGACGAGCCTATTTGAATGTGATGAATGCAATGTGTTTGATGAGAGTGGGTAAGCTAAAGGGTAACGCTAGGTCTTACTACGAGCCTAAGGGAATGCAACTAGGTCTTATAACGAGCCTAAAGGATGGATCTAGGTCTTATGACGAGCCTAAGGGTTGGAACTAGGTCTTACTACGAGCCTAAGGATGGATCTAGGTCTTATGACGAGCCTAAGGATGGATCTAGGTCTTATGACGAGCCTAAGGGTTGGAACTAGGTCTTACTACGAGCCTAAGGATGGATCTAGGTCTTATGACGAGCCTAAGGATGGATCTAGGTCTTATGACGAGCCTAAGGGTTGGAACTAGGTCTTACTACGAGCCTAAGGATGGATCTAGGTCTTATGATGAGCCTAAAGTGAATGAATGTAAGGGAGGTCTTATGGGTGCCTGAAATGGTTGAATGTAGGGTAGGTCTTATGGGTGCCTAAGGTTGTTTTTTTTTGTGGTGATAGGACTTATGTGTGCCTAAGGTTTGAAGGTGAAACCCGTCCTAACTCGGTTGCTTATGGAGACCGAGACCCACCTAACTCGGTTGCTTATGGAGACCGAGATCCATCTAACTCAGTTGCTTATGGAGACTGAGATCCGTTCTGCTCGGTTGCTTATGGAGACCGAGACCCATTCTACTCGGTTGCTTATGGAGACTGAGACCCGTTCTACTCGGTTGCTTATGGAGACCGAGACCCATCTAACTCAGTTGCTTATGGAGACTGAGATCCATTCTACTCGGTTGCTTATGGAGACCGAGATCCATCTAACTCAGTTGCTTATGGAGACTGAGATCCGTTCTGCTCGGTTGCTTATGGAGACCGAGACCCATTCTACTCGGTTGCTTATGGAGACCGAGACTCGTTCTACTCGGTTGCTTATGGAGACCGAGACCCATTTAACTCAGTTGCTCATGGAGACTGAGATCCATTCTACTCGGTTGCTTATGGAGACCGAGATCCGTCTAACTCAGTTGCTTATGGAGACTGAGATCCATTCTGCTTGGTTGCTTATGGAGACCGAGATCCGTCTAACTCAGTTGCTTATGGAGACTGAGATCCGTTCTACTCGGTTGCTTATGGAGACCGAGATCCGTTCTACTCTTAACTAGGCTAATTGAGGAATGCAGTATGTTTGATGATGCAAAGATGTGAAGTATGTTTTATGCAAATGATTGTGGCAAAAAGCAAATTGTCAAAGTTCCAAACATGGAAATGAAGAGGTTTACGTGGGTATTGCAAAATGAAATTGAAGTGCTTGGAAAGACTGAAAATTGTCCAAAGTAAGAAATTGCTAGAAATATGCCAAACATGGCCATGATGAGATTTATGAAACCGAAGTGTTTGATGGAAAATTGTCCAGGACAAGAAGTTGCTGAAAGAGGTGCCAAACATGGCAATATTTAAAGAAAATTCTGTCTACTGAAAAGGAAAGTGAAATCATCGTTTCCTGACTAAAGATTTCAGATTCGTAATTTATCTCCTAGGAGATGAACATGCCACTGGTGTGGTGTGATGTTTGACGTGGAGATGTCTTTAGTGGTGATCAAGGCTTATGAAGGGCCATGGAATTTATGTGGAGGTGAAGGCTTATGAGGTGCCCGTGGTGTGATGGTGTTGGTGGTGCTTAATGTTTGGGTTTCAATTGGTGTTGTCATAGCAATTGTTGGAACCAACAATTGCCCCCAGTATTTTCCTTTAAGACAATCTGAGCTAGAGTTCATGGCAATCTATCGGAACGATCGATTGCCCCCAGTATTTTCTTTGATTAAACATGCGAACAAGTCTTATCCTCACATGGTCAAGGATTATTTCTTGATGTGGTGCTTTCTATCCTACACTCAAAGTGTTTGATGCTTGCACTCGTGCTCTCCTTTTGGTCAAAACATCCCAACCATTGAATTTGACATTTGTTAGATTTCCGTGTTCAACCTGCTACTTTCACGTGATTGGATACACAACTACTAAGTCGGAAGTCTTTTAAGCTTATAACGTGGCTATGGGGTGTGATGAAAGACAATGGGACGATGGAGGAATGTTTAGGATATATGGAGCTATAAGGGTGACCAAAGCTGCAACTTGCACCTTCTCTCGGACTTGTCTTCTTTGCCTTGAAGTCGTTTGGCTACTTCGTGATGACTTCGCTTATGAACTCGGGACTTTTAAATTGTTCCTTGCATCTTCTTTCTTTTTTCCGATTTTGGATTTCTTTGAGGCTTTTCAAGTATGCCTTTCTTTGAATCTCCTTTCCCTCGGGGTTCTTGTGTTTCCTGGTTTTGAACTTCGAGAGCTGTTTTTAATGTTAGCTCGTTTGGATCCTGTGTCACTTTGGGACCATTTGCGGATCACTTCGTCATGTTTGTAGCGGTTTTGCTTCTTTGGTCTTGTGAAGTTGTTGCTCTAAAGTCGGGCTCCTTGCTTCCTTTGGTCACCGGGTTGGTTATTCATCATTGGCTGGCTTGTTTGTGGAGCTTGTAATATTGTAAAAGGGGTCATACATGAAAAGCTCAGCGGGGTGCCTAGGGTGTAATGTCAGGGTTCACAAGCTTTCTGGCTGTGTGGTGTTGTACCTAGGTGCTTCGTCATCCCTGATAGTTGTGTATCCGTTCTTTGTTACTTTTCACAGGTTTAAGCGTAAATTTACAAATTATCACCTTCGGTCAGAGTCATGCCGTTTACCTCACCTTTGAATGTGGCCTCTCTGGAGTCGTGTAAAAATGACACGCCCTTTCGCTCTTGGCTTTACCGCTCAAGGCACTCTCGCGAAGTGTACACTCAGAGACTTGTTTGCACATTATAAACAAACGTTATCGTTCCTTAACTCAGATTGCCCCCAGTATTGTTGTGGGGTTTTTTGACAAGCCTTTCAAATACCCAGGTTATTTGTTGGAGGTGGCTATATGTGTGGTGGTACATGGCGATGAAGTCTTGTTTTTGTTTTGGAGTGATGTAGTGATGAAAGTAAAACATGGCAGTGGGATGCTTTCAGTGTACGGTGAAATTTTCCATTGAGAGGTGATGAGTGGTGGAAGCCAACAAGGTGGTGGATATTCCTTGTGCAAGAATGAGTTTCATGTGGAGAGAGGAGTGTGGTGAGACACATGGGATGTATGTGATGAAGGTAGTGGATGTGGGTGAGATGACGTGATGACTTATTTATTTTTTGGTGTTCTGGTCTTGTGAATAAATGCACAAAAAAAATAATGAAAATGGAACTATGCTCTAATTCATGAATGGAAAGACAACATCAAAAATTGTAATCTTAAGAAAACTACCTAAGATGAAAAAGGAAGCTAGCTACCACAAAAGTTGGGAGAACGACTAGGAAAAGAAAACCACCAAATCGAGAAAACTTCTAAAATAGTGATGTTGGGCTGTCTGATGCCAACATACTGAAGACTCGAGCTCTGGGCTGTCGGGACGCCATTGAGATGATCGTGATTGTCCTCCTCCTGAACTTCGAATAGGCCTCATAAGATGTTTGAACTAGGAATGCCTATGGGTTATGTAGGAGGAACCCGGGTCTGAATCTTTTCCAAGCTGCGAGTGAAGTGCATGAGCTAGAGTGACTCCTAGGATAGAACAGATTTGCGGGCCTGAATACCCTTAATCTAGAAGTGAAGCAAACGGGCTGAAGGAGGCCACACGAACCGTGAATGGGCCACTGGGCCGAGAGGGAAAGCCTTGAAGTTTGAGATTCGTTTGATGTTCTTGTCGGGCCTTGACGCTAGAAACTGAAATGAATGAGTTATGCAACCTATCTTGGATTCAAATGTTTTGTGCTATGGGCCGAACTTCTGGATTGAGAGCAAAGCTTATGGGCCAAAACTATGAATTGGTCTACGGGCCCCAAATAGAATGAGTCATGAGTGTGGTATTTGGGCCAGAATGATTGCTGAACAAAACCCTAGGTTGGAATTTGGACTGAAACCTGAATGAGTAGTATTGATTGAACCTGAAAGATGAAGCCTAGATCTAGGATTTTGGGCTAAAGCCTAAGTGAAGAGTTTTCCTATACTAGAATAGGCCCTGGGTCGGAAGAATTTTAGTGGAAGGCTTGGTTGGTTTACATGTCTCATGGGTTACTTTTAGGTGGACTTTTATGAGCCTAGAACTAAATGGATAAACCAAATTGGGCTGAAAAAGAAACCACCTAAGTCTAAACTTTTGGGCCGAAGCCCACATGACTCACATGTTGAACCAAACAGAGCCTTTAGGCTGCAAACAAATAGAACTGACGATTCGGGTTGGGCTAGGTTGATGTAGGAGAAATTCCTATCAGTTTCTAGGCTGGGTAGTGGGCCGATCACACAAGCAAACAAGGCCCACACAGATTCAACATGTCCTCACTAGATGTTTAAATCAAACCAGGTATGGATCGATCCGGAGAGGTGCTTGGGGCATGGGCCCAGGTCACCACAAAGGAATAGGGCTTGCACGCTATTCTCTTTGGGCTTCCCCACTCTTTTCACATCACCTGAAGGTGTGCGTCTACGGTCGGGTCTTTGACTGACCAAACAATGGGCTAGGTAAGGGCACTGCCAGGAAAACGCTTGGGGCTAAGGCCCAGGTATTAAGGGGATGTGGTTAGACGACATCCTCCTCTTTTCCCTCGCTTATTCACATCACCTAAAAGGTGTGAGTCCCTGACACGGGACCCTCAAACGGGTCCCGGGGTGAAATCAGTTTGCATGGACCCTCGCTCTCATATGATGCAAGGGTGCAGAAAATTAAAGTGCACACAAAAGTAAACAAACAATGTAATAAAGCCATAAATAAACATTTTCGAGTTAAGCCCTCTTTCTTAAAATTAAACAAGTTAAAAATTAAGAAGATGTCCCCAGCAGAGTCGCCAGTCTGTGAGCCTCGATTTTAAACCCTATCCTATGTTGATTAAAGCTAATTAGGATCTAATCGGGTTTTAGGTCCACTTATAACCTGAGATTAATAACTATGTCATATAACAATAATTATTAAAACCTAAGCTAGCTCACTGGAACCTATTATGAGTCGCCACCTAATTTTTACCTAGATCAAATTAGGAAAGGAGAGTTCGGGTTCGGGGGCTTGATATTCGACTTAATTAGGGTTCAATTACTTTCATTACCCCTCCTAGGTCATTTTTCCTCTACTTGGTTTAATTACGGCTTATTACGAGTCGTTTTAACCTAAGTGCGCGAGCTCCTGTTTTTTTGTGTTTTTTTAGCATTTTTTTGGCAGAAAACTAAAGTGGAAATTAAAATTACCTAAACTAGGGTTTCGGAGGCAGAATTAGGTCAAATTTTGTTTCCGTCCGTGGCCACAGACCTAATGTCCGAGACCACGGACCCTAGTTAACCTATATGAAAAATAAAAGTCGAATTAAATAGAAAACAGAAAATTGTAAAGTCCGGGGCCACGGACAGGCCGTCCGTGGGCCCGGACATTATTAGAAAAACCTAAATTTTTAAAATTTAAAAAAACTCGCCGCCGTCCGTGGGCGTCCGGGCTTACGGACAAGGAGTCCGAGACCCCGGACATGACGTCCGTGGGTGCGGAACGCCCTCGGACGGCGGCGTTAAGGCTGTTCCCGAAGGTGTTTTTGGCTCAAATTTTATGGGTGCGTAGCCTGAAAGATGTACAATGCGTTAGTGATCGAAAGTTCTCAATTTGAATTCGAATTATGCATGAAACTTGGTAAACAAGTTATTGGACAGAAGCTTGAATAAACAGCAATACAGAAGCATACGAAGGTTAGTTTGAGCCCAAATTTTGAGGCAAGACAGATAATACCGTGGAGAATTAGGGAAGTGGAGTTTCTACCTGTTTTACCTTCGGATTCACAATGTTTCTTCACACCGGGATTCGTCGAGTGCTCCGTTGATGGCAGACCCAGAGGATTTCGACCCAAGCTTCTGGTTGTGTTGCTGTTCTTCACGTTTTGGTGGTGTTTTTGTGGGTTTTGATGACTATTGATGCTTTGGGGATTAGAAAACGTGTTTAGATGGTGATTTCGGGGGATTTTCGGTATGATTTGGGTGGACGGGTGTTGGAAAACGTGAGAGAGAGTGAGGAGGCTGTGTTTCCTGACTCTCTAGGGTTCTTGAGCATATGAGGTTCTGATTTTATCCAAAAACCTATCCCCTTATATAGACTTTCTTAAAGATAAAGAAAATCTAGTAAAAGTAAGATTTTTTTGATATTTTAATTAAGTGACTTCCCAAATGAATTTTGCTGTGAAATTTTAACCACATGTCAAGGATGGATATTACGAATTTTCTGAGGTGGAACCGAATTTTTTTAATGTTGGAATATTTTAAATTGAATTTCTCGTCAGATTCAGTCAGAAATTGCTAGAAAATTATGGAAATTCGAAAAATCAAAATTCCAACGCCATTATGCTTAGAATGTCATCCTCTATCATGGGTTAAAATATCAAAGCATTTCAAGTTGATTTGGGCATCCTTTGGAGGAGAGAGAAAGCTCATAGGAGGTCTTAGGAGCCTTTAAAGATTACCAAAACGCCCCCTGAAAGTGACGAAGCTGCTCCCCATGCCATGAAACGCGCCGATCGAGCCGGGATTCCTCACTGCTTGATTAAAATGCCTCTCACAACACCAGTACCTCGTAGACCCTAGCCAGGGGGGTCAAAATTTTGGGTATAACACCGGGGTGCTACCGCCACACTCACTCACTAGTGAGTGCTAAGGCTAACTACCACTATCACTTCCAAATTAAGTTATACTTTTAAACTCTTTTATACTCGGAATATAATGACAACTTATACAGACTTGCTCCAACATTATTATCTTATTCAAATCTGTTTAACCCTTATACATAAATACTTTATGGGGATAATTACAATGCTCCCTAACTTCAATATCTGTTCCTCTTTTGCTCCACTCTCTCATGCAACCTCATGACTAGGGGGAAACACCGTCCTTTCCTGTACCTGTGGTCAGTCATACAATCACAGAGAACAGACCATAGGGCATAACACCAAAATCAGCAACGCTGAGTAACTCCCATCACAACATGTAAAATACATTTTACTTTATAAAACTCCAAGATTACATAATCATAGCAACAAATGTAACACCCCAACTACTAACAACACACTTAACAACACCTTGCAGCGGAAATCACAACTCAAGACATAACTTAACTCCTTGGTGTTACACGCCGTTAGCCACCCACGTGGCTAACAAGGCTAACATACATACATTGTACCGGTCTGATGGACTAAACTCCCGAGCAACTACACATAAATCCCGTTCCATGTCCAACAATCATTGTACACTTACATTACAGCTGTACCGAGTAATTACCAACTAACGCCGATACATTTTCGGTCTTACTACACCTATAATATATCCACAATTCTCATGACTACCACATACAAACAACTACCCTCCTACTCTCGAACGGCTTCCAGTTCCTTGTACCTGAAAAGTATGGGAGCCCCCAAAGGGGGTCAGCACCTTTGCTGGTATGGTAATCCTGCAGCCCGCATGCTACCGGGCTACGCACAACTACTTGTCGTCTTAGCATGCGGTTGATTTTATTTCAAACATGCACAAACTCACACACATATCATGCTTATAAGCAAACATCCATTAATAGAATACAGACACAAGGTTAGCACACTCAACATAACACACACTTCACTTTATAACATACACAACTTAATTCCACTCTTCTTAGAGTACATGAACTTCACTTAGGGAGTGCCCGGGGTGATATAAGCCCGAGCACAACATACATACATTTTCTTTACTTGAGTGGCGGCCTCATATAGGACCGATCACAACATACGTAATTTCCCCCTAGCTCCAATAGTGATGAGGTAGGTAAGCCTTGGTTAAGCTTGTGGGTGGTTGTAATTCAAGGAGGAAAAACAACCGTAACATAACAAAGAGGGAGTCGAAGTGAACTTAGGCCTCGACACCCTACCAACATTATACATAATTTCCCTCCTAGCCCGATGTGGAGGTCGGTAAGCTTTGGCTAAGCTAGTGGGAGGTCGAAATCCAATGAAGGAAAACAACCCTAACATAACAGGATGGGAGTTAATTCACACATATGTATATATTAACTCCCAAACAACACGCGCGACCGGGACAACCGGATTCGTCTCCATACATAACATATACTTATTAGTTAAGGGTTCCCTTATGGAACTTATCACATACATACATCACATAGTGTTACTAACTCGGTTAGACACACAAGGGAAATCATATCCCATTTCGACAACACGGATAACAGTATTCAACAACAACAACATATTAAACAAGTCACATACATCACACTTTAACCACAACATACACTAACGCACGGATAGCCGTAGTTAGAACGTTCCCGTGGGTTGGGACGTTTATTCCGAATACCGATCTCTTATGTGAACCTAAGGTCGGTTAACTATTATTTAACACATAATTAAGGTTAAGCGGTATCGGAATTATTACGCCACAATAATGAATTACTATAAACTCATTTCATGCTTTATCTTGCAAGGTGGCAAACACACAAAAAAACACGTTGGCATACAAGCCGGTGTAATCCGGTAGGACACAGGTTGCAAGAAAACCATACCTGTCACCGAAGGTTCACTCTAACATCCCATCACACGTTCCTCGAAAACTCTTTGAACAACTGGTAACATTATAACTATCTCCATTAACATCGGGGTAATATAATTATTTAACGACTAGTGCGCCCATAGCTAACCCCGTTATCCCGTTATACTTAATTTTACTCTTGTGATCTTAAGTTCACAACTCTCACATCAAACCTAACACTTGTTTATACATCTTGAGGCCTTTACATGTCACCAAACAAGGCCTAAACATCACCCCAAAACCATTACCATCGAATCCCCCCATTAGACGGCTCGAGCACACTTATAGAGCGAAAATGGAGTTCAAAAGATTATCGGTCATTTTCAAATCAAAATATACCTAAACATATGCCAAAACATGTCAAAACAGATAGTACTCGAAAAGAGGAATCCAACGCCGCAAACGGCACTCAAAACGGAGTTCAAACGAAAAAGTTATGCAAAAAAAAAGGTTGGTCCGAACATGCGTCCGACCTTGCATGTTCGGACATAAGTCGAGAGTTCTGAAAATTTTCCGTCGTATGATGTCCGAACTTCAATGTTCGGACACATGTTAGGACCTACCGAAAACTACAAAATCCATTACGGAAAACAACTAGAACCAAGCCACAAATCCCCCACAAAACATACATAACTTATAGTAGCAAAATAGCCCATCGAAAACACATTTCCACGGGGTTTTAACGCATCATACACACATTAAAATCAACCAATAACATCACCAAATCAAAGAGTCAAAACACTCATTTTCTACCAAAATTTCGCCATAACCTCCCCATAAACTCTACACATTCATCCTCATCAATTTCCATCATTTTCATCCCTAATCTAGCCACACCCTTTCAAGGGTCCTAACAGCACTTAACACAATCCTCAAATTCATCAACAACAATACAATCACCATAAACTCCATAACCACAATATCAATCACAAACTCAAAACATTTGGCTCTAAAGGCCCTCCATTCAACATTAATTCACAAACCTCTTCTAACATCAATTGAACACATTCCAACATATATTTCAATCCACAATTTGGGTTCATTAATTTGTTTACCCATCCCAAACACTTAAACAATTATAACAAGGTTTAAGGTGGATTCCTTACCTTAATTTCACAAGTTTCCTTAATTCTCCTCTTGCTCCATATCTTCTCCAAAATCGGTTAAGAGGACATGGAGTTCCAAACTCCATCCCAACATTCAAGAACACAAAACACACTCAATTAATTATCTAAACCCTTGCAATATTTCAATTCAATCAAAGGGCTACATCACAAGGTTAGGGTTTACCTTTGTGAAGCTTTCAAGAGGGATTTTCACCCTTGAATCAAGAGGGGAACTTCTCCACCATTGAAGGATCAATTTGGAGCTCAAGAACAAGGAGAAAACAAGGTATCAAAAATGGTGAAAAATTGATTACACCAAGAGTTGAAGGAAAAATGACTTTCTCTTGGAAATTTTTACCTTAGAAGGAAGAGGAGACTCAAGCTTCTCATTGGTGCCATTTTCTCTTCAAATGGGGAAAACCCATGGAGGTCAACTTCATCCTTTTGGAATTTTGAAAAGAGAGGATGATAGAGAATGAGAAAGAAGAATATGTGATTTATTTTTGATTTGGAGCTCAAATGGAGCTTGGAGATGAAGAAGAAGTGAGGAAGCCATTGTTGGCTTGTGGAGGAGAACTCCATCGGCAGAGAGGGAGGAAGGAGCCGGCTGGGAAAGGAAAGAGAGGAAAGAGAAAAGGAAAGAGAGGGGAAAGAAAAGTAGGGAAAGAGAGAGTGAGGGGTATTTGTGCCCTTTGTTATTTTGGCTCTCTCTTGACTTAATAATTAGCTAACTAGTCATGTTTGGGTGGGCTGTCTACATTAATAAAACCGGCCCACTAATATAAACATACTGGAGCGTTTTTCGTCTTTTAACAGAAAACGCTTGTTTATTTACCCGGTTTAGCACTATTCACTAACCGGGACCGTTTTCCGGAATGTTCTCATTCCTTTAATTTTAATGGTTATTAAACTCCCATTATGTTTAATTATAGTTACATAATCAACTATTATTTTTACGGGGTCATTTAAACTGTTTAAAGTCACGTTTTCAGGTTTTCTCGAAAAACGCGCTCTAAGACTCTGTTAGCGTTTAAACGCATTGTTTGGATCCGTTTCCTTCCGGGATTTTTCCCACACGTTCCTAATGTGTAATTAAGGTATAAAAATATATTTATAGCCCTAATGAAGGTTATGTACCTCCTAAAATAATTAAATACGCGTTTTCACGTTTTGTGACTTTTACGCATTTTCTTTTCTTTTTGGTTTTCATTTCTTCACCAATGATCTTAAGGACTTAATTAGCCTTAGAAAATTATAATTACATAATTAATTAACACATTAAGGTTTGGGGTATTTCAATCTACCCCCCTTAAAAGAACATCGTCCTCGAAGTTCACACTTCCCTCACGTCATTGGTTATAATACGGGGATTACTTGCAACATAAACTTCCATAACAACATATTTTACATCATGACCTCGGACTTAATGGTCCGGGTACATATACACATCCATACATAACATAACATACTTACATGATAACCTCGAACACAATGGTCCGGGTACCTTATCAACATTGTACTTACATAACAACGCTTAGACTCTTAGATCTAGGTAACATAACACTTTCGGAACTTAACCACATTAGGACTCAAGGTCCCAAATAATAATTATTACACGTACCACACAACATGTCATAGCATGTATATCAACCAGAAATTCCTTTTCCATCTCTTCATGGGTTCAAGTCCCATGTCGAGTACATATACACTGTGATCCCGCAAAACCGGTCGCGATGGACACTCTGGTCCCCGTTCCTTTGGGAGGTCAAAACAATTGCATACATCTTTAAAATATACTTCTCATGTCACCGGTCCGAAGACAAAGGCTCCTACGTCCTCAGCTCTTGAGCAAGTAATAGGAAAATACTCTATATAAGGTTAAATAGGATGAAATCCTTTATCGGAAAGCACTAATTGAAAATCCTTTTTACAAGGTCAATTAAAAGTAGTCCTTCCTTTGAAAATACCACTTCAGAATCTTAAAATATTTATTAAAGTCTTGAAAATACCAACTGAATTTGAAACCCAATTTAAAATTCTTTTGAAAACACAATACAACTCCAAGTCCAATTATTGTTAATGCATCTTATTCTTAATGTGGTTATTTGTGACCACTTATAGGGAGTTTCAAGAATTATCCAACCCTAATGTGATCAGCATCAGTGTTGAACTTATCTTTCCACCCCAATTTGTGTTCGGCTTCCCTTGATCTCATGATAATCAAGTTTCACCTCCCACTTCAATTTCAAACAGCTAATTCAAGCATGTACCATTTTCTATCTTTTAATCCATCTAATCATAATCATACATCTTCAAGGGATAGAACTCCGTCTATCAATCATCACCCAAATTCAACTTAGTACGAGTTACCTAGGGGATTTTTAATTCTTACTAGGTTTTATATCGGTTTCATCCCTCTTCAAATTACAATACTGTACATATATTTTTCAAAATACCATACACGGTTTTACATTTAGTATTATATGCATACACAGTCGGGGTTTAGTTCCCCGGGAGTTTCTTACTCCCTTATACTTATACTTTCACACACACATTTATTAACAAATAACACACTTATTACAATGGTATTCGCATCTTCGTGCGCAATTACCACAATTAAACCATGAATGAATGCGTATGTTTATGTAACACACGCACCAATCATCAAAACAAATTATTTTGTGCTATGCACACCATAGTTCACGTACACTTGTACGGTAAAACACACTAAACGGTTTCGCGCTCTACCCCCCTTAAAAGGGATTACGCCCACGTAATCAATCACTTAATCACTGGTTTATAACGTCCTACCGTCGTGAAGTGTTTTATCTCCACGCGGTTTATTACAAAATGTGTTCCGGTTTGAGGATCTTAGCCATATTGGCGGTTTAGTCCCTAACCAAGAATTCTCACTAGAGTTTATTTTAACTCTTAACTGGTTTCGATTCTGGCCTGTGAGGCTTTTAGGCATCATTAGTTTGCCATTCACTCATGTTCACTATTCGCATTCAACGTTTGAATCACTGGTTCACCAGTTTCTGCTGCGCAACTCTTGATAACTTTAGGGCTTAGTTTGCCCCCATACATTATTCTTACTGTATTGTACATCCCCGATTATCACCTTTATCTTGGTAGTAACGGTTTCTCAACCGACGTGTGGTTTCACTTACCATGAGCGAATTCGGTGAGTTACAAACTTTCTATTCACTTCCATGATAATTTACTGTATCCCACACTGATTTACTTAATTTCTTCCGACTTACTGTCGGTTACGTTTGAGCTACTACCTATTGAGTAGTACTCTGTCGGTTATTTCCAACACTGAGGTACATCCCATACTGATATTTAGCATACTATGCTACCGTAGTCACTTATTGCTAATCAAGTATCCTTGATTTCTTATGCATTGTTTTTATCACCTCGCAAGTCTTGTCCTTCTATCACATTTAACATTTCCCAAACTTCCTAGCTATCTCACTTGATCATTACCGCACAAGCGCAATACCAAAACACTCAGTCATACAGAGTGCAGAGGCGTAAACTCTTGACAGTAAATCTCTTATGAGATAGCAATAGGAATTCATACTGTGTTCCTTATCACATAGTACCGACCGTTGGCTTATTGCCCGGTCCGCGTATCATCACTTACTTGTATGTCCATTGAGTTTAACTCATAACTGGTTTTATTTGTCACATTATTATTTAACAATACTTATGCAACGGTAGCTTACTGCGCACCGTGCTCTTTCTCATTGTATAACATTAACTTACACTGCATCCGCTATTATATTAGCTTCCGCTATTTCACTGTGTTTTGCCACTTATTCGGCTGACTGCTGAATACTCTATTCTTCGAGTCTCTATGCTCCTTGAGCATTGTTCATTACACATCTAGCATCCCACACCTAATGGTGGTTGCTATTTAACTTATCACTCTTTCAGTCTCCACAACTGGTACAACTCTCTTCGTAGTAACAACATGGTCAACTCTTAACACCTTCCCTGAACTTAATTCACATAACTACCGCTGTTGCGGTCTCACATATCAAGAGGTATCCCCACACTTTAAGTAGTGGTTCGTTATCCGCTTACTTACTTATATAACATAAACTTCTGTGATCAATAACATTTTCTTAACACATTTTACTTGTGGCTTATAAGCCCTATTGCCTCGAGCTCTGCTCATAGTAGGCTGTTCACACTCATTTGCTTCTCTGTACAACACTACATGGTTTATAGGTTGTACTGGGCTCCATGACAAGGTCGTTATTTCTTTCATGGGGTGCCCCTTCAAGGATGTCCGACTTCCTCCTGACGCCTTATGCTTAAACTGGGTGTTAGTTTCGACCCTTGCGTTTCTATCATGTTATCTCATTCAACCATTGTTGATCCAAGCACCCTTTTAAGGATAGTTCCTGGGTGTTACTAGGTCATTGCATTACATCTAGCTTGTACTTATTAGTACGTTTGATTAACTACATCGCCTTGCGTTCTTGGCCGGGTTAGATATCCTCTTCAGTGAGTTTGATATCTCCTGTTAGTTTAAGTGATCATTCCGGGAGTCTCGTCCCGATCGTTGCACATTGACGTGTTCATAGTAGGCATCTGTCTCGCCATATTTAGGCTGGGTACTTATTCTAGCTATTTCATTCATCCATCCGGATTCTTAAGACATACTCCACGCCTTTACTTACTAACCAGTGCACTTCACACTTGTTCACCTTTAAACGTTTCCTTAAAATGAATTTACTGATTTGTTTTAGTCTCGTTGACTTTACTGGGTTCTTTTACTTCAACCATTCGATGGTAATCCGTTGCTCTTGCCTGACTTTCACTTCGGACCGTAGTATGGAGTCAACTACTTCCCGTGTTCCAGACTCCACTCGTATACATACATGGGGTATCCTACTGATACATTGCTACTTACCCGACTAACCCATAAGAAGGTCTGTCAGGCCCACAAGCTCCTATCGGAGTGCGGTCGTCCCACATTACTGTTGGTACACTCGTAGTGTCCGTCACACGCCTAGGTGAAGTATTCTGTTGTTAACTCCCTTATATCATCCTATGATGATATGCATTCCGTGCTTCCCGAACTTAATCAAGGGAAGTTTATCCACTGTTGTATTATTATAAACTCCATCCATTCCCTCGGGTCACTACCCTTGGGTTTACCGGTTCCCATCCGGTTATTTAAAGGTAACTGGGTAAAACTAACCTACCATGTGGCACTGAGGCCGGTGTAGGTCTTCTGGTTTGGTTTCAAAGAAGGTTAGAAATAAAATGGGTTTGAAAGAAAATTTGGTTTTGAAAAAGGTTTTGAAAATGAATTTAAGTTTGAAAGAAAATTTTCATGGTTTCACAACACTTTCTCATCTTAACCAAGTCTAGGTTCTTGCTGACTGGTGTACTTCCAATTACAGGGGTCAGGCTGTTAAGCCTTTCCTCGGTTATGATGTTCTCACTTAACTTCATGGTACTTTACTAAGTACTTGGTAGTTGTAAAAAATTTCCCGCACAGCCTTGTTGTAGCAACACTTGCCTTGGCAAGTGCGCCATGCTAACTGGCTACTGGTTCAATACACATCGGTTGCGGTATTGCTTTCGCCCGCTCTAACATCAGTGGCCTTGCTGGCCCTTGCTTGATCCTACAGTCTTAACAATAAATCTTTTGGGTACTTCTCACTGTCTTCACATGATAACCATTAACTAGGGTGTTTCCCATTCTGGGAGACCCCTTTTTATTTAGTATTGTATCCTCCTCGTACTACGTTGTAGTTCCTTGATCGGTTGATATACCGTCGGTGTATTAGTTAACATTGTAGTCCCGTAAACACTCGTCTCGGGTTTCATTACTTCACTTCTTGCCTGTTGCACAGTTGGTGCGTTGCAAGCTGGTTGTCCTCGACTGCTCCGCATGTCGACCCAGGGTGCTGGGAATTCCATTCTCTTGTGCATAAGATCCTTCACTTTTCGCTAACAAGAGCGGTTAATATTGTTAAAATGGAGACCGTCTACGGGATCACACCTTTTGGGATCTACCGTATGACAGGTCCTCCGTACTTACAGGGGTAAATATCAGCTGCCAGATCGGGTTTTTCCGAGTAAGAGATGACTCTCATCTCTCTGGCGTTCTTTCCGAGTTATAAAATAGGGTTTGTGGAGGGCGGGATGGATACTGTAGGTATCCAGTACACACTGGTATTTCCCTAACTAGCGTACTCCTCACGCTATCACTCAACCCTTAACCCAAGGTACTAAACTCCTAGCTCGGTACTTCCTAAGCTCGGTATTTCAGTCATCAGAGCGATACTTCGCTCTGATACCACTTTTTGTAACACCCCAACTACTAACAACACACTTAACAACACCTTGCAGCGGAAATCACAACTCAAGACATAACTTAACTCCTTGGTGTTACACGCCGTTAGCCACCCACGTGGCTAACAAGGCTAACATACATACATTGTACCGGTCTGATGGACTAAACTCCCGAGCAACTACACATAAATCCCGTTCCATGTCCAACAATCATTGTACACTTACATTACAGCTGTACCGAGTAATTACCAACTAACGTCGATACATTTTCGGTCTTACTACACCTATAATATATCCACAATTCTCATGACTACCACATACAAACAACTACCCCGTCCTACTCTCGAACGGCTTCCAGTTCCTTGTACCTGAAAAGTATGGGAGCCCCCAAAGGGGGTCAGCACCTTTGCTGGTATGGTAATCCTGCAGCCCGCATGCTACCGGGCCACGCACAACTACTTGTCGTCTTAGCATGCGGTTGATTTTATTTCAAACATGCACAAACTCACACACATATCATGCTTATAAGCAAACATCCATTAATAGAATACAGACACAAGGTTAGCACACTCAACATAACAACACACTTCACTTTATAACATACACAACTTAATTCCACTCTTCTTAGAGTACATGAACTTCACTTAGGGAGTGCGCGGGGTGATATAAGCCTGAGCACAACATACATACATTTTCTTTACTTGAGTGGCGGCCTCATATAGGACCGATCACAACATACGTAATTTCCCCCTAGCTCCAATAGTGATGAGGTAGGTAAGCCTTGGTTAAGCTTGTGGGTGGTTGTAATTCAAGGAGGAAAAACAACCGTAACATAACAAAGAGGGAGTCGAAGTGAACTTAGGCCTCGACACCCTACCAACATTATACATAATTTCCCTCCTAGCCCGATGGGGAGGTCGGGTAGGTAAGCTTTGGCTAAGCTAGTGGGAGGTCGAAATCCAATGAAGGAAAACAACCCTAACATAACAGGATGGGAGTTAATTCACACATATATATTAACTCCCAAACAACACGCGCGACCGGGACAACCGGATTCCTCTCCATACATAACATATACTTATTAGTTAAGGGTTCCCTTATGGAACTTATCACATACATACATCACATAGTGTTACTAACTCGGTTAGACACACAAGGGAAATCATATCCCATTTCGACAACACGGATAACAGTATTCAACAACAACAACATATTAAACAAGTCACATACATCACACTTTAACCACAACATACACTAACGCACGAGATAGCCGTAGTTATAGAACGTTCCGTGGGTTGGGACGTTTATTCCGAATACCGATCTCTTATGTGAACCTAAGGTCGGTTAACTATTATTTAACACATAATTAAGGTTAAGCGGTATCGGAATTATTTACGCCACAATAATGAATTACTATAAACTCATTTCATGCTTTATCTTGCAAGGTGGCAAACACAAAAAAAACACGTTGGCATACAAGCCGGTGTAATCCAGTAGGACACAGGTTGCAAGAAAACCATACCTGTCACCGAAGGTTCACTCTAACATCCCATCACACGTTCCTCGAAAACTCTTTGAACAACTGGTAACATTATAACTATCTCCATTAACATCGGGGTAATATAATTATTTAACGACTAGTGCGCCCATAGCTAACCCCGTTATCCCGTTATACTTAATTTTACTCTTGTGATCTTAAGTTCACAACTCTCACATCAAACCTAACACTTGTTTATACATCTTGAGGCCTTTACATGTCACCAAACAAGGCCTAAACATCACCCCAAAACCATTACCATCGAATCCCCCCATCATTAGACGGCTCGAGCACACTTATAGAGCGAAAATGGAGTTCAAAAGATTATCGGTCATTTTCAAATCAAAATATACCTAAACATATGCCAAAACATGTCAAAACAGATAGTACTCGAAAAGAGGAATCCAACGCCGCAAACGGCACTCAAAACGGAGTTCAAACGAAAAAGTTATGCAAAAAAAAAGGTTGGTCCGAACATGCGTCCGACCTTGCATGTTCGGACATAAGTCGAGAGTTCTGAAAATTTTCCGTCGTATGATGTCCGAACTTCAATGTTCGGACACATGTTAGGACATACCGAAAACTGCAAAATCCATTACGGAAAACAACTAGAACCAAGCACAACATCCCCACAAAACATACATAACTTATAGTAGCAAAATAGCCCATCGAAAACACATTTCCACGGGGTTTTAACGCATCATACACACATTAAAATCAACCAATAACATCACCAAATCAAAGAGTCAAAAACACTCATTTTCTACCAAAATTTCGCCATAACCTCCCCATAAACTCTACACATTCATCCTCATCAATTTCCATCATTTTCATCCCTAATCTAGCCACACCCTTTCAAGGGTCCTAACAGCACTTAACACAATCCTCAAATTCATCAACAACAATACAATCACCATAAACTCCATAACCACAATATCAATCACAAACTCAAAACATTTGGCTCTAAAGGCCCTCCATTCAACATTAATTCACAAACCTCTTCTAACATCAATTGAACACATTCCAACATAATTTCAATCCACAATTTGGGTTCATTAATTTGTTTACCCATCCCAAACACTTAAACAATTATAACAAGGTTTAAGGTGGATTCCTTACCTTAATTTCACAAGTTTCCTTAATTCCTCTTGCTCCATATCTTCTCCAAAATCGGTTAAGAGGACATGGAGTTTCCAAACTCCATCCCAACATTCAAGAACACAAAAAACACTCAATTAATTATCTAAACCCTTGCAATATTTCAATTCAATCAAAGGGCTAATCACAAGGTTAGGGTTTACCTTTGTGAAGCTTTCAAGAGGGATTTTCACCCTTGAATCAAGAGGGGAACTTCTCCACCATTGAAGGATCAATTTGGAGCTCAAGAACAAGGAAAAACAAGGTATCAAAAATGGTGAAAAATTGATTACACCAAGAGTTGAAGGAAAAATGACTTTCTCTTGGAAATTTTTACCTTAGAAGGAAGAGGAGACTCCAAGCTTCTCATTGGTGCCATTTTCTCTTCAAATGGGGAAAACCCATGGAGGTCAACTTCATCCTTTTGGAATTTTGAAAAGAGAGGATGATAGAGGAAGATGAGAGAAGAAGAATATGTGATTTATTTTTGATTTGGAGCTCAAATGGAGCTTGGAGATGAAGAAGAAGTGAGGAAGCCATTGTTGGCTTGTGGAGGAGAACTCCATCGGAGAGGAGAGGGGGAAGGAGCCGGCTGGGAAAGGAAAGAGAGGAAAGAGAAAAGGAAAGAGAGGGGAAAAGAAAGTAAGGAAGGAGAGAGAGTGAGGGGTATTTGTGCCCTTTGTTATTTTGGCTCTCTCTTGACTTAATAAATTAGCTAACTAGTCATGTTGGGTGGGCTGTCTACATTAATAAAACCGGCCCACTAATATAAACATACTGGAGCGTTTTTTCTTTTAACAGAAAACGCTTGTTTATTTACCCGGTTTAGCACTATTCACTAACCGGGACCGTTTTCCGGAATTTTCTCATTCCTTTAATTTTAATGGTTATTAAACTCCCATTAATGTTTAATTATAGTTACATAATCAACTATTATTTTTACGGGGTCATTTAAACTGTTTAAAGTCACGTTTTCGGGTTTTCTCGAAAAACGCGCTCTAAGACTCTGTTAGCGTTTAAACGCATTGTTTGGATCCGTTTCCTTCGGGATTTTTCCCACGTTCCTAATGTGTAATTAAGGTATAAAAAATATATTTATAGCCCTAATGAAGGTTATGTACCTCCTAAAATAATTAAATACGCGTTTTCACGTTTTGTGACTTTACGCATTTCTTTTTCTTTTTGGTTTTCATTTCTTCACCAATGATCTTAAGGACTTAATTAGCCTTAGAAAATTATAATTACATAATTAATTAACACATTAAGGTTTGGGGTATTCAATCTACCCCCTTAAAAGAACTTCGTCCTCGAAGTTCACACTTCCCACGTCATTGGTTATAATACGGGGATTACTTGCAACATAAACTTCCATAACAACATATTTTACATCATGACCTCGGACTTAATGGTCCGGGTACATATACACATCCATAATAACATAACATACTTACATGATAACCTCGACACAATGGTCCGGGTACCTTATCAACATTGTACTTACATAACAACGCTTAGACTCTTAGATCTGGGTAACATAACACTTTCGGAACTTAACCACATTAGGACTCAAGGTCCAAATATAATTATTACACGTACCACACAAACATGTCATAGCATGTATATCAACCAGAGAAATTCCTTTTCCATCTCTTCATGGGTTCAAGCCCCATGTCGAGTACATATAACTGTGATCCGCACCGCAAAAACGGTCGCGATGGACACTCTGGTCCCGTTCCTTGGGAGGTCAAAACAATTGCAACATCTTTAAAATATACTTATCATGTCACGGTCCGAAGACAAAGGCTCCTACGTCCTCAGCTCGTGAGCAAGTAATAGGAAAAAACGCTATATATAGGTGAAATAATAATACTCTATATAGGAAATGATGACTCCTTTATCGGAAAGCACTAATTGAACCTTTTTACAAGGTCAATTAAAAGTAGTCCTTCCTTTGAAAATACCACTTCAGAATCTTAAAAATATTTATTAAAGTCTTGAAAATACCAACTGAATTTGAAACCCAATTTAAAATTTTTTGAAAACACAATACAACTCCAAGTCCAATTATTGTTAACTGCATCTTATTCTAATGTGGTTATGTGGGACCACTTATAGGGAGTTTCAAGAATTATCCAACCCTAATGTGATCAGCATCAGTGTTGAACTATCTTTCCACCCCAATTTTGTTCGGCTTCCCTTGATCTCATGATAATCAAGTTTCACCTCCCACTTCAATTTCAACAACAGTAATTCAAGCATGTACCATTTCTATCTTTAATCCATCTAATCATAATCATACATCTTCAAGGGATAGAACTCCGTCTATCAATCATCACCCAAATTCAACTTAGTCGAGTTACCTAGGGGATTTTTAATTCTTACTAGGTTTTATATCGGTTTCATCCCTCTTCATAAATTACAATACTGTACATATATATTTTATCAAAATACCATACACGGTTTTACATTTAGTATTATATGAACATACACAGTCGGGGTTTTAGTTCCCCGGGAGTTTCTTACTCCCTTATACTTATACTTTCACACACATTTATTAACAAATAACACACTTATTACAATGGTATTCGCATCTTCTGTGCGCAATTACCACAATTAAACCATGAATGAATGCGTATGTTTATGTAACACACGCACCAATCATCAAAACAAATTATTTTGTGCTATGCACACCATAGTTCACGTACACTTGTACGGTAAAACACACTAAACGGTTTCGCGCTCTACCCCCCTTAAAAGGGATTACGCCCACGTAATCAATCACTTAATCACTGGTTTATAACGTCCTACCGTCGTGAAGTGTTTTATCTCCACGCGGTTTATTACAAAATGTGTTCCGGTTTGAGGATCTTAGCCATATTGGCGGTTTAGTCCCTAACCAAGAATTCTCACTAGAGTTTATTTTAACTCTTAACTGGTTTCGATTCTGGCCTGTGAGGCTTTTAGGCATCATTAGTTTGCCATTCACTCATGTTCACTATTCGCATTCAACGTTTGAATCACTGGTTCACCAGTTTCTGCTGCGCAACTCTTGATAACTTTAGGGCTTAGTTTGCCCCCATACATTATTCTTACTGTATTGTACATCCCCGATTATCACCTTTATCTTGGTAGTAACGGTTTCTCAACCGACGTGTGGTTTCACTTACCATGAGCGAATTCGGTGAGTTACAAACTTTCTATTCACTTCCATGATAATTTACTGTATCCCACACTGATTTACTTAATTTCTTCCGACTTACTGTCGGTTACGTTTGAGCTACTACCTATTGAGTAGTACTCTGTCGGTTATTTCCAACACTGAGGTACATCCCATACTGATATTTAGCATACTATGCTACCGTAGTCACTTATTGCTAATCAAGTATCCTTGATTTCTTATGCATTGTTTTTATCACCTCGCAAGTCTTGTCCTTCTATCACATTTAACATTTCCCAAACTTCCTAGCTATCTCACTTGATCATTACCGCACAAGCGCAATACCAAAACACTCAGTCATACAGAGTGCAGAGGCGTAACTCTTGACAGTAAATCTCTTATGAGATAGCAATAGGAATTCATACTGTGTTCCTTATCACATAGTACCGACCGTTGGCTTATTGCCCGGTCCGCGTATCATCACTTACTTGTATGTCCATTGAGTTTAACTCATAACTGGTTTTATTTGTCACATTATTTTAACAATACTTATGCAACGGTAGCTTACTGCGCACCGTGCTCTTTCTCATTGTATAACATTAACTTACACTGCATCCGCTATTATATTAGCTTCCGCTATTTCACTGTGTTTTGCCACTTATTCGGCTGACTGCTGAATACTCTATTCTTCGAGTCTCCATGCTCCTTGAGCATTGTTCATTACACATCTAGCATCCCACACCTAATGGTGGTTGCTATTTAACTTATCACTCTTTCAGTCTCCACAACTGGTACAACTCTCGTAGTAACAACATGGTCAACTCTTAACACCTTCCCTGAACTTAATTCACATAACTACCGCTGTTGCGGTCTCACATATCAAGAGGTATCCCCACACTTTAAGTAGTGGTTCGTTATCCGCTTACTTACTTATATAACATAAACTTCTGTGATCAATAACATTTTCTTAACACATTTTACTTGTGGCTTATAAGCCCTATTGCCTCGAGCTCTGCTCATAGTAGGCTGTTCACACTCATTTGCTTCTCTGTACAACACTACATGGTTTATAGGTTGTACTGGGCTCCATGACAAGGTCGTTATTTCTTTCATGGGGTGCCCCTTCAAGGATGTCCGACTTCCTCCTGACGCCTTATGCTTAAACTGGGTGTTAGTTTCGACCCTTGCGTTTCTATCATGTTATCTCATTCAACCATTGTTGATCCAAGCACCCTTTTAAGGATAGTTCCTGGGTGTTACTAGGTCATTGCATTACATCTAGCTTGTACTTATTAGTACGTTTGATTAACTACATCGCCTTGCGTTCTTGGCCGGGTTAGATATCCTCTTCAGTGAGTTTGATATCTCCTGT
Organism: Limonium bicolor; assembly: GCA_023374045.1. Classification (NCBI taxonomy): domain Eukaryota; kingdom Viridiplantae; phylum Streptophyta; class Magnoliopsida; order Caryophyllales; family Plumbaginaceae; genus Limonium; species Limonium bicolor. The sequence continues at coordinate 83,224,520 of CM041781.1, read as the reverse complement.
TAGTTTAAGTGATCATTCCGGGAGTCTCGTCCCGATCGTTGCACATTGACGTGTTCATAGTAGGCATCTGTCTCGCCATATTTAGGCTGGGTACTTATTCTAGCTATTTCATTCATCCATCCGGATTCTTAAGACATACTCCACGCCTTTACTTACTAACCAGTGCACTTCACACTTGTTCACCTTTAAACGTTTCCTTAAAATGAATTTACTGATTTTTTTAGTCTCGTTGACTTTACTGGGTTCTTTTACTTCAACCATTCGATGGTAATCCGTTGCTCTTGCCTGACTTTCACTTCGGACCGTAGTATGGAGTCAACTACTTCCCGTGTTCCAGACTCCACTCGTATACATACATGGGGTATCCTACTGATACATTGCTACTTACCCGACTAACCCATAAGAAGGTCTGTCAGGCCCACAAGCTCCTATCGGAGTGCGGTCGTCCCACATTACTGTTGGTACACTCGTAGTGTCCGTCACACGCCTAGGTGAAGTATTCTGTTGTTAACTCCCTTATATCATCCTATGATGATATGCATTCCGTGCTTCCCGAACTTAATCAAGGGAAGTTTATCCACTGTTGTATTATTATAAACTCCATCCATTCCCTCGGGTCACTACCCTTGGGTTTACCGGTTCCCATCCGGTTATTTAAAGGTAACTGGGTAAAACTAACCTACCATGTGGCACTGAGGCCGGTGTAGGTCTTCTGGTTTGGTTTCAAAGAAGGTTAGAAATAAAATGGGTTTGAAAGAAAATTTGGTTTTGAAAAAGGTTTTGAAAATGAATTTAAGTTTGAAAGAAAATTTTCATGGTTTCACAACACTTTCTCATCTTAACCAAGTCTAGGTTCTTGCTGACTGGTGTACTTCCAATTACAGGGGTCAGGCTGTTAAGCCTTTCCTCGGTTATGATGTTCTCACTTAACTTCATGGTACTTTACTAAGTACTTGGTAGTTGTAAAAAATTTCCCGCACAGCCTTGTTGTAGCAACACTTGCCTTGGCAAGTGCGCCATGCTAACTGGCTACTGGTTCAATACACATCGGTTGCGGTATTGCTTTCGCCGCTCTAACATCAGTGGCCTTGCTGGCCCTTGCTTGATCCTACAGTTAACAATAAATCTTTTGGGTACTTCTCACTGTCTTCACATGATAACCATTAACTAGGGTGTTTCCCATTCTGGGAGACCCCTTTTTTATTTAGTATTGTATCCTCCTTACTACGTTGTAGTTCCTTGATCGGTTGATATACCGTCGGTGTATTAGTTAACATTGTAGTCCCGTAGACACTCGTCTCGGGTTTCATTACTTCATCTTGCCTGTTGCACAGTTGGTGCGTTGCAAGCTGGTTGTCCTCGACTGCTCCGCATGTCGACCCAGGGTGCTGGGAATTCCATTCTCTTGTGCATAAGATCCTTCACTTTTCGCTAACAAGAGCGGTTAATATTGTTAAAATGGAGACCGTCTTCGGATCACACCTTTTGGGATCTACCGTATGACAGGTCCTCCGTACTTACAGGGGTAAATATCAGCTGCCAGATCGGGTTTTTCCGAGTAAGAGATGACTCTCATCTCTCTGGCGTTCTTTTCGAGTTATAAAATAGGGTTTGTGGGGGCGGGATGGATACTGTAGGTATCCAGTACACACTGGTATTTCCCTAACTAGCGTACTCCTCACGCTATCACTCAACCCTTAACCCAAGGTACTAAACTCCTAGCTCGGTACTTCCTAAGCTCGGTATTTCAGTCATCAGAGCGATACTTCGCTCTGATACCACTTTTTGTAACACCCCAACTACTAACAACACACTTAACAACACCTTGCAGCGGAAATCACAACTCAAGACATAACTTAACTCCTTGGTGTTACACGCCGTTAGCCACCCACGTGGCTAACAAGGCTAACATACATACATTGTACCGGTCTGATGGACAAACTCCCGAGCAACTACACATAAATCCCGTTCCATGTCCAACAATCATTGTACACTTACATTACAGCTGTACCGAGTAATTACCAACTAACGTCGATACATTTTCGGTCTTACTACACCTATAATATATCCACAATTCTCATGACTACCACATACAAACAACTACCCCGTCCTACTCTCGAACGGCTTCCAGTTCCTTGTACCTGAAAAGTATGGGAGCCCCCAAAGGGGGTCAGCACCTTTGCTGGTATGGTAATCCTGCAGCCCGCATGCTACCGGGCCACGCACAACTACTTGTCGTTTAGCATGCGGTTGATTTTATTTCAAACATGCACAAACTCACACACATCATGCTTATAAGCAAACATCCATTAATAGAATACAGACACAAGGTTAGCACACTCAACAAACAACACACTTCACTTTATAACATACACAACTTAATTCCACTCTTCTTAGAGTACATGAACTTCACTTAGGGAGTGCCCGGGGTGATATAAGCCCGAGCACAACATCATACATTTTCTTTACTTGAGTGGCGGCCTCATATAGGACCGATCACAACATACGTAATTTCCCCCTAGCTCCAATAGTGATGAGGTAGGTAAGCCTTGGTTAAGCTTGTGGGTGGTTGTAATTCAAGGAGGAAAAACAACCGTAACATAACAAAGAGGGAGTCGAAGTGAACTTAGGCCTCGACACCCTACCAACATTATACATATTTCCCTCCTAGCCCGATGGGAGGTCGGGTAGGTAAGCTTTGGCTAAGAGTGGGAGGTCGAAATCCAATGAAGGAAAACAACCCTAACATAACAGGATGGGAGTTAATTCACATATATATTAACTCCCAAACAACACGCGCGACCGGGACAACCGGATTCCTCTCCATACAACATATACTTATTAGTTAAGGGTTCCCTTATGGAACTTATCACATACATACATCACATAGTGTTACTAACTCGGTTAGACACACAAGGGAAATCATATCCCATTTCGACAACACGGATAACAGTAACAACAACAACATATTAAACAAGTCACATACATCACACTTTAACCACAAACATACACTAACGCACGGATAGCCGTAGTTAGAACGTTCCGTGGGTTGGGACGTTTATTCCGAATACCGATCTCTTATGTGAACCTAAGGTCGGTTAACTATTATTAACACATAATTAAGGTTAAGCGGGGTATCGGAATTATTTACGCCACAATAATGAATTACTATAAACTCATTTCATGCTTTATCTTGCAAGGTGGCAAACACAAAAAAAACGTTGGCATACAAGCCGGTGTAATCCGGTAGGACACAGGTTGCAAGAAAACCATACCTGTCACCGAAGGTTCACTCTAAATCCCATCACACGTTCCTCGAAAACTCTTTGAACAACTGGTAACATTATAACTATCTCCATTAACATCGGGGTAATATAATTTAACGACTAGTGAGCCCATAGCTAACCGTTATCCCGTTATACTTAATTTACTTGTGATCTTAAGTTCACAACTCTCACATCAAACCTAACACTTGTTTATACATCTTGAGGCCTTTACATGTCACCAAACAAGGCCTAAACATCACCCCAAAACCATTACCATCGAATCCCCCCATCATTAGACGGCTCGAGCACACTTATAGAGCGAAAATGGAGTTCAAAAGATTATCGGTCATTTTCAAATCAAAATATACCTAAACATATGCCAAAACATGTCAAAACAGTAGTACTCGAAAAGAGGAATCCAACGCCGCAAACGGCACTCAAAACGGAGTTCAAACGAAAAAGTTATGCAAAAACAAAGGTTGGTCCGAACATGCGTCCGACCTTGCATGTTCGGACATAAGTCGAGAGTTCTGAAAATTTTCCGTCGTATGATGTCCGAACTTCAATGTTCGGACACATGTTAGGACATACCGAAAACTGCAAAATCCATTACGGAAAACAACTAGAACCAAGCCACAAATCCCCCACAAAACATACATAACTTATAGTAGCAAAATAGCCCATCGAAAACACATTTCCACGGGGTTTTAACGCATCATACACACATTAAAATCAACCAATAACATCACCAAATCAAAGAGTCAAAAACACTCATTTTCTACCAAAATTTCGCCATAACCTCCCCATAAACTCTACACATTCATCCTCATCAATTTCCATCATTTTCATCCCTAATCTAGCCACACCCTTTCAAGGGTCCTAACAGCACTTAACACAATCCTCAAATTCATCAACAACAATACAATCACCATAAACTCCATAACCACAATATCAATCACAAACTCAAAACATTTGGCTCTAAAGGCCCTCCATTCAACATTAATTCACAAACCTCTTCTAACATCAATTGAACACATTCCAACATATATTTCAATCCACAATTTGGGTTCATTAATTTGTTTACCCATCCCAAACACTTAAACAATTATAACAAGGTTTAAGGTGGATTCCTTACCTTAATTTCACAAGTTTCCTTAATTCTCCTCTTGCTCCATATCTTCTCCAAAATCGGTTAAGAGGACATGGAGTTTCCAAACTCCATCCCAACATTCAAGAACACAAAACACACTCAATTAATTATCTAAACCCTTGCAATATTTCAATTCAATCAAAGGGCTACATCACAAGGTTAGGGTTTACCTTTGTGAAGCTTTCAAGAGGGATTTTCACCCTTGAATCAAGAGGGGAACTTCTCCACCATTGAAGGATCAATTTGGAGCTCAAGAACAAGGAGAAAACAAGGTATCAAAAATGGTGAAAAATTGATTACACCAAGAGTTGAAGGAAAAATGACTTTCTCTTGGAAATTTTTACCTTAGAAGGAAGAGGAGACTCCAAGCTTCTCATTGGTGCCATTTTCTCTTCAAATGGGGAAAACCCATGGAGGTCAACTTCATCCTTTTGGAATTTTGAAAAGAGAGGATGATAGAGGAAGATGAGAGGAAGAAGAATATGTGATTTATTTTTGATTTGGAGCTCAAATGGAGCTTGGAGATGAAGAAGAAGTGAGGAAGCCATTGTTGGCTTGTGGAGGAGAACTCCATCGGCAGAGAGGGAGGAAGGAGCCGCTGGGAAAGGAAAGAGAGGAGGAAAGAGAAAAGGAAAGAGAGGGGAAAAGAAAAGTAAGGAAGGAGAGAGAGTGAGGGGTATTTGTGCCCTTTGTTATTTTGGCTCTCTCTTGACTTAATAAATTAGCTAACTAGTCATGTTGGGTGGGCTGTCTACATTAATAAAACCGGCCCACTAATATAAACATACTGGAGCGTTTTTCGTCTTTTAACAGAAAACGCTTGTTTATTTACCCGGTTTAGCACTATTCACTAACCGGGACCGTTTTCCGGAATTTTCTCATTCCTTTAATTTTAATGGTTATTAAACTCCCATTAATGTTTAATTATAGTTACATAATCAACTATTATTTTTACGGGGTCATTTAAACTGTTTAAAGTCACGTTTTCGGGTTTTCTCGAAAAACGCGCTCTAAGACTCTGTTAGCGTTTAAACGCATTGTTTGGATCCGTTTCCTTCCGGGATTTTTCCCACACGTTCCTAATGTGTAATTAAGGTATAAAAATATATTTATAGCCCTAATGAAGGTTATGTACCTCCTAAAATAATTAAATACGCGTTTTCACGTTTTGTGACTTTTACGCATTTTCTTTTTCTTTTTGGTTTTCATTTCTTCACCAATGATCTTAAGGACTTAATTAGCCTTAGAAAATTATAATTACATAATTAATTAACACATTAAGGTTTGGGGTATTTCAATCTACCCCCCTTAAAAGAACTTCGTCCTCGAAGTTCACACTTCCCTCACGTCATTGGTTATAATACGGGGATTACTTGCAACATAAACTTCCATAACAACATATTTTACATCATGACCTCGGACTTAATGGTCCGGGTACATATACACATCCATACATAACATAACATACTTACATGATAACCTCGAACACAATGGTCCGGGTACCTTATCAACATTGTACTTACATAACAACGCTTAGACTCTTAGATCTGGGTAACATAACACTTTCGGAACTTAACCACATTAGGACTCAAGGTCCCAAAATAATAATTATTACACGTACCACACAACATGTCATAGCATGTATATCAACCAGAAATTCCTTTTCCATCTCTTCATGGGTTCAAGTCCCATGTCGAGTACATATACACTGTGATCCCGCAAAACCGGTCGCGATGGACACTCTGGTCCCCGTTCCTTTGGGAGGTCAAAACAATTGCATACATCTTTAAAATATACTTCTCATGTCACCGGTCCGAAGACAAAGGCTCCTACGTCCTCAGCTCGTGAGCAAGTAATAGGAAAATACTCTATATAAGGTTAAATAGGATGAAATCCTTTATCGGAAAGCACTAATTGAAAATCCTTTTTACAAGGTCAATTAAAAGTAGTCCTTCCTTTGAAAATACCACTTCAGAATCTTAAAAATATTTATTAAAGTCTTGAAAATACCAACTGAATTTGAAACCCAATTTAAAATTCTTTTGAAAACACAATACAACTCCAAGTCCAATTATTGTTAACTGCATCTTATTCTTAATGTGGTTATTTGTGACCACTTATAGGGAGTTTCAAGAATCATCCAACCCTAATGTGATCAGCATCAGTGTTGAACTATCTTTCCACCCCAATTTGTGTTCGGCTTCCCTTGATCTCATGATAATCAAGTTTCACCTCCCACTTCAATTTCAAACAACAGCTAATTCAAGCATGTACCATTTTCTATCTTTTAATCCATCTAATCATAATCATACATCTTCAAGGGATAGAACTCCGTCTATCAATCATCACCCAAATTCAACTTAGTCGAGTTACCTAGGGGATTTTTAATTCTTACTAGGTTTTATATCGGTTTCATCCCTCTTCATAAATTACAATACTGTACATATATATTTTATCAAAATACCATACACGGTTTACATTTAGTATTATATGAACATACACAGTCGGGGTTTTAGTTCCCCGGGAGTTTCTTACTCCCTTATACTTATACTTTCACACACATTTATTAACAAATAACACACTTATTACAATGGTATTCGCATCTTCTGTGCGCAATTACCACAATTAAACCATGAATGAATGCGTATGTTTATGTAACACACGCACCAATCATCAAAACAAATTATTTTGTGCTATGCACACCATAGTTCACGTACACTTGTACGGTAAAACACACTAAACGGTTTCGCGCTCTACCCCCCTTAAAAGGGATTACGCCCACGTAATCAATCACTTAATCACTGGTTTATAACGTCCTACCGTCGTGAAGTGTTTTATCTCCACGCGGTTTATTACAAAATGTGTTCCGGTTTGAGGATCTTAGCCATATTGGCGGTTTAGTCCCTAACCAAGAATTCTCACTAGAGTTTATTTTAACTCTTAACTGGTTTCGATTCTGGCCTGTGAGGCTTTTAGGCATCATTAGTTTGCCATTCACTCATGTTCACTATTCGCATTCAACGTTTGAATCACTGGTTCACCAGTTTCTGCTGCGCAACTCTTGATAACTTTAGGGCTTAGTTTGCCCCCATACATTATTCTTACTGTATTGTACATCCCCGATTATCACCTTTATCTTGGTAGTAACGGTTTCTCAACCGACGTGTGGTTTCACTTACCATGAGCGAATTCGGTGAGTTACAAACTTTCTATTCACTTCCATGATAATTTACTGTATCCCACACTGATTTACTTAATTTCTTCCGACTTACTGTCGGTTACGTTTGAGCTACTACCTATTGAGTAGTACTCTGTCGGTTATTTCCAACACTGAGGTACATCCCATACTGATATTTAGCATACTATGCTACCGTAGTCACTTATTGCTAATCAAGTATCCTTGATTTCTTATGCATTGTTTTTATCACCTCGCAAGTCTTGTCCTTCTATCACATTTAACATTTCCCAAACTTCCTAGCTATCTCACTTGATCATTACCGCACAAGCGCAATACCAAAACACTCAGTCATACAAAGTGCAGAGGCGTAAACTCTTGACCGTAAATCTCTTATGAGAAAGCAATAGGAATTCATACTGTGTTCCTTATCACATAGTACCGACCGTTGGCTTATTGCCCGGTCCGCGTATCATCACTTACTTGTATGTCCATTGAGTTTAACTCATAACTGGTTTTATTTGTCACATTATTATTTAACAATACTTATGCAACGGTCGCTTACTGCGCACCGTGCTCTTTCTCATTGTATAACATTAACTTACACTGCATCCGCTATTATATTAGCTTCCGCTATTTCACTGTGTTTTGCCACTTATTCGGCTGACTGCTGAATACTCTATTCTTCGAGTCTCTATGCTCCTTGAGCATTGTTCATTACACATCTAGCATCCCACACCTAATGGTGGTTGCTATTTAACTTATCACTCTTTCAGTCTCCACAACTGGTACAACTCTCTTCGTAGTAACAACATGGTCAACTCTTAACACCTTCCCTGAACTTAATTCACATAACTACCGCTGTTGCGGTCTCACATATCAAGAGGTATCCCCACACTTTAAGTAGTGGTTCGTTATCCGCTTACTTACTTATATAACATAAACTTCTGTGATCAATAACATTTTCTTAACACATTTTACTTGTGGCTTATAAGCCCTATTGCCTCGAGCTCTGCTCATAGTAGGCTGTTCACACTCATTTGCTTCTCTGTACAACACTACATGGTTTATAGGTTGTACTGGGCTCCATGACAAGGTCGTTATTTCTTTCATGGGGTGCCCCTTCAAGGATGTCCGACTTCTCCTGACGCCTTATGCTTAAACTGGGTGTTAGTTTCGACCCTTGCGTTTCTATCATGTTATCTCATTCAACCATTGTTGATCCAAGCACCCTTTTAAGGATAGTTCCTGGGTGTTACTAGGTCATTGCATTACATCTAGCTTGTACTTATTAGTACGTTTGATTAACTACATCGCCTTGCGTTCTTGGCCGGGTTAGATATCCTCTTCAGTGAGTTTGATATCTCCTGTTAGTTTAAGTGATCATTCCGGGAGTCTCGTCCCGATCGTTGCACATTGACGTGTTCATAGTAGGCATCTGTCTCGCCATATTTAGGCTGGGTACTTATTCTAGCTATTTCATTCATCCATCCGGATTCTTAAGACATACTCCACGCCTTTACTTACTAACCAGTGCACTTCACACTTGTTCACCTTTAAACGTTTCCTTAAAATGAATTTACTGATTTTTTTAGTCTCGTTGACTTTACTGGGTTCTTTTACTTCAACCATTCGATGGTAATCCGTTGCTCTTGCTGACTTTCACTTCGGACCGTAGTATGGAGTCAACTACTTCCCGTGTTCCAGACTCCACTCGTATACATACATGGGGTATCCTACTGATACATTGCTACTTACCCGACTAACCCATAAGAAGGTCTGTCAGGCCCACAAGCTCCTATCGGAGTGCGGTCGTCCCACATTACTGTTGGTACACTCGTAGTGTCCGTCACACGCCTAGGTGAAGTATTCTGTTGTTAACTCCCTTATATCATCCTATGATGATATGCATTCCGTGCTTCCCGAACTTAATCAAGGGAAGTTTATCCACTGTTGTATTATTAAACTCCATCCATTCCCTCGGGTCACTACCCTTGGGTTTACCGGTTCCCATCGGTTATTTAAAGGTAACTGGGTAAAACTAACCTACCATGTGGCACTGAGGCCGGTGTAGGTCTTCTGGTTTGGTTTCAAAGAAGGTTAGAAATAAAATGGGTTTGAAAGAAAATTTGGTTTTGAAAAAGGTTTTGAAAATGAATTTAAGTTTGAAAAAAATTTTCATGGTTTCACAACACTTTCTCTTCTTAACCAATTCTAGGTTCTTGCTGACTGGTGTACTTCCAATTACAGGGGTCAGGCTGTTAAGCCTTTCCTCGGTTATGATGTTCTCACTTAACTTCATGGTACTTTACTAAGTACTTGGTAGTTGTAAAAAATTTCCCGCACAGCCTTGTTGTAGCAACACTTGCCTTGGCAAGTGCGCCATGCTAACTGGCTACTGGTTCAATACACATCGGTTGCGGTATTGCTTTCGCCCGCTCTAACATCAGTGGCCTTGCTGGCCCTTGCTTGATCCTACAGTCTTAACAATAAATCTTTTGGGTACTTCTCACTGTCTTCACATGATAACCATTAACTAGGGTGTTTCCCATTCTGGGAGACCCCTTTTTTATTTAGTATTGTATCCTCCTCGTACTACGTTGTAGTTCCTTGATCGGTTGATATACCGTCGGTGTATTAGTTAACATTGTAGTCCCGTAGACACTCGTCTCGGGTTTCATTACTTCACTTCTTGCCTGTTGCACAGTTGGTGCGTTGCAAGCTGGTTGTCCTCGACTGCTCCGCATGTCGACCCAGGGTGCTGGGAATTCCATTCTCTTGTGCATAAGATCCTTCACTTTTCGCTAACAAGAGCGGTTAATATTGTTAAAATGGAGACCGTCTTCGGGATCACACCTTTTGGGATCTACCGTATGACAGGTCCTCCGTACTTACAGGGGTAAATATCAGCTGCCAGATCGGGTTTTTCCGAGTAAGGGATGACTCTCATCTCTCTGGTGTTCTTTCCGAGTTATAAAATAGGGTTTGTGGAGGGCGGGATGGATACTGTAGGTATCCAGTACACACTGGTATTTCCCTAACTAGCGTACTCCTCACGCTATCACTCAACCCTTAACCCAAGGTACTAAACTCCTAGCTCGGTACTTCCTAAGCTCGGTATTTCAGTCATCAGAGCGATACTTCGCTCTGATACCACTTTTTGTAACACCCCAACTACTAACAACACACTTAACAACACCTTGCAGCGGAAATCACAACTCAAGACATAACTTAACTCCTTGGTGTTACACGCCGTTAGCCACCCACGTGGCTAACAAGGCTAACATACATACATTGTACCGGTCTGATGGACTAAACTCCCGAGCAACTACACATAAATCCCGTTCCATGTCCAACAATCATTGTACACTTACATTACAGCTGTACCGAGTAATTACCAACTAACGTCGATACATTTTCGGTCTTACAACACCTATAATATATCCACAATTCTCATGACTACCACATACAAACAACTACCCCGTCCTACTCTCGAACGGCTTCCAGTTCCTTGTACCTGAAAAGTATGGGAGCCCCCAAAGGGGGTCAGCACCTTTGCTGGTATGGTAATCCTGCAGCCCGCATGCTACCGGGCCACGCACAACTACTTGTCGTCTTAGCATGCGGTTGATTTTATTTCAAACATGCACAAACTCACACACATATCATGCTTATAAGCAAACATCCATTAATAGAATACAGACACAAGGTTAGCACACTCAACATAACAACACACTTCACTTTATAACATACACAACTTAATTCCACTCTTCTTAGAGTACATGAACTTCACTTAGGGAGTGCCCGGGGTGATATAAGCCCGAGCACAACATACATACATTTTCTTTACTTGAGTGGCGGCCTCATATAGGACCGATCACAACATACGTAATTTCCCCCTAGCTCCAATAGTGATGAGGTAGGTAAGCCTTGGTTAAGCTTGTGGGTGGTTGTAATTCAAGGAGGAAAAACAACCGTAACATAACAAAGAGGGAGTCGAAGTGAACTTAGGCCTCGACACCCTACCAACATTATACATAATTTCCCTCCTAGCCCGATGTGGAGGTCGGGTAGGTAAGCTTTGGCTAAGCTAGTGGGAGGTCGAAATCCAATGAAGGAAAACAACCCTAACATAACAGGATGGGAGTTAATTCACATATATATATTAACTCCCAAACAACACGCGACCGGGACAACCGGATTCCTCTCCATACATAACATATACTTATTAGTTAAGGGTTCCCTTATGGAACTTATCACATACATACATCACATAGTGTTACTAACTCGGTTAGACACACAAGGGAAATCATATCCCATTTCGACAACACGGATAACAGTATTCAACAACAACAACATATTAAACAAGTCACATACATCACACTTTAACCACAACATACACTAACGCACTGATAGCCGTAGTTAGAACGTTCCCGTGGGTTGGGACGTTTATTCCGAATACCGATCTCTTATGTGAACCTAAGGTCGGTTAACTATTATTTAACACATAATTAAGGTTAAGCGGTATCGGAATTATTTACGCCACAATAATGAATTACTATAAACTCATTTCATGCTTTATCTTGCAAGGTGGCAAACACACAAAAAAACACGTTGGCATACAAGCCGGTGTAATCCGGTAGGACACAGGTTGCAAGAAAACCATACCTGTCACCGAAGGTTCACTCTAACATCCCATCACACGTTCCTCGAAAACTCTTTGAACAACTGGTAACATTATAACTATCTCCATTAACATCGGGGTAATATAATTATTTAACGACTAGTGCGCCCATAGCTAACCCCGTTATCCCGTTATACTTAATTTTACTCTTGTGATCTTAAGTTCACAACTCTCACATCAAACCTAACACTTGTTTATACATCTTGAGGCCTTTACATGTCACCAAACAAGGCCTAAACATCACCCCAAAACCATTACCATCGAATCCCCCCATCATTAGACGGCTCGAGCACACTTATAGAGCGAAAATGGAGTTCAAAAGATTATCGGTCATTTTCAAATCAAATATACCTAAACATATGCCAAAACATGTCAAAACAGATAGTACTCGAAAAGAGGAATCCAACGCCGCAAACGGCCTCAAAACGGAGTTCAAACGAAAAAGTTATGCAAAAACAAAGGTTGGTCCGAACATGCGTCCGACCTTGCATGTTCGGACATAAGTCGAGAGTTCTGAAAATTTTCCGTCGTATGATGTCCGAACTTCAATTCGACACGTACGGACACATGAGGACATACCGAAAACTGCAAATCCATTACGGAAAACAACTAGAACCAAGCCACAAATCCCCCACAAAACATACATAACTTATAGTAGCAAAATAGCCCATCGAAAACACATTTCCACGGGGTTTTAACGCATCATACACACATTAAAATCAACCAATAACATCACCAAATCAAAGAGTCAAAAACACTCATTTTCTACCAAAATTTCGCCATAACCTCCCCATAAACTCTACACATTCATCCTCATCAATTTCCATCATTTTCATCCCTAATCTAGCCACACCCTTTCAAGGGTCCTAACAGCACTTAACACAATCCTCAAATTCATCAACAACAATACAATCACCATAAACTCCATAACCACAATATCAATCACAAACTCAAAACATTTGGCTCTAAAGGCCCTCCATTCAACATTAATTCACAAACCTCTTCTAACATCAATTGAACACATTCCAACATATATTTCAATCCACAATTTGGGTTCATTAATTTGTTTACCCATCCCAAACACTTAAACAATTATAACAAGGTTTAAGGTGGATTCCTTACCTTAATTTCACAAGTTTCCTTAATTCTCCTCTTGCTCCATATCTTCTCCAAAATCGGTTAAGAGGACATGGAGTTTCCAAACTCCATCCCAACATTCAAGAACACAAACACACTCAATTAATTATCTAAACCCTTGCAATATTTCAATTCAATCAAAGGGCTACATCACAAGGTTAGGGTTTACCTTTGTGAAGCTTTCAAGAGGGATTTTCACCCTTGAATCAAGAGGGGAACTTCTCCACCATTGAAGGATCAATTTGGAGCTCAAGAACAAGGAGAAAACAAGGTATCAAAAATGGTGAAAAATTGATTACACCAAGAGTTGAAGGAAAAATGACTTTCTCTTGGAAATTTTTACCTTAGAAGGAAGAGGAGACTCCAAGCTTCTCATTGGTGCCATTTTCTCTTCAAATGGGGAAAACCCATGGAGGTCAACTTCATCCTTTTGGAATTTTGAAAAGAGAGGATGATAGAGGAAGATGAGAGGAAGAAGAATATGTGATTTATTTTTGATTTGGAGCTCAAATGGAGCTTGGAGATGAAGAAGAAGTGAGGAAGCCATTGTTGGCTTGTGGAGGAGAACTCCATCGGCAGAGAGGGAGGAAGGAGCCGGCTGGGAAAGGAAAGAGAGGAAAGAGAAAAGGAAAGAGAGGGAAAAGAAAAGTAAGGAAGGAGAGAGAGTGAGGGGTATTTGTGCCCTTTGTTATTTTGGCTCTCTCTTGACTTAATAAATTAGCTAACTAGTCATGTTTGGGTGGGCTGTCTACATTAATAAAACCGGCCCACTAATATAAACATACTGGAGCGTTTTTCGTCTTTTAACAGAAAACGCTTGTTTATTTACCCGGTTTAGCACTATTCACTAACCGGGACCGTTTTCCGGAATTTTCTCATTCCTTTAATTTTAATGGTTATTAAACTCCCATTAATGTTTAATTATAGTTACATAATCAACTATTATTTTTACGGGGTCATTTAAACTGTTTAAAGTCACGTTTTCAGGTTTTCTCGAAAAACGCGCTCTAAGACTCTGTTAGCGTTTAAACGCATTGTTTGGATCCGTTTCCTTCCGGGATTTTTCCCACACGTTCCTAATGTGTAATTAAGGTATAAAATATATTTAGCCCTAATGAAGGTTATGTACCTCCTAAAATAATTAAATACGCGTTTTCACGTTTTGTGACTTTTACGCATTTTCTTTTTCTTTTGGTTTTCATTTCTTCACCAATGATCTTAAGGACTTAATTAGCCTTAGAAAATTATAATTACATAATTAATTAACACATTAAGGTTTGGGGTATTTCAATCTACCCCCTTAAAAGACTTCGTCCTCGAAGTTCACACTTCCCTCACGTCATTGGTTATAATACGGGGATTACTTGCAACATAAACTTCCATAACAACATATTTACATCATGACCTCAGACTTAATGGTCCGGGTACATATACACATCCATACATAACATAACATACTTACATGATAACCTCGAACACAATGGTCCGGGTACCTTATCAACATTGTACTTACATAACAACGCTTAGACTCTTAGATCTGGGTAACATAACACTTTCGGAACTTAACCACATTAGGACTCAAGGTCCCAAAATAATAATTATTACACGTACCACACAACATGTCATAGCATGTATATCAACCAGAAATTCCTTTTCCATCTCTTCATGGGTTCAAGTCCCATGTCGAGTACATATACACTGTGATCCCGCAAAACCGGTCGCGATGGACACTCTGGTCCCCGTTCCTTTGGGAGGTCAAAACAATTGCATACATCTTTAAAATATACTTCTCATGTCACCGGTCCGAAGACAAAGGCTCCTACGTCCTCAGCTCGTGAGCAAGTAATAGGAAAATACTCTATATAAGGTTAAATAGGATGAAATCCTTTATCGGAAAGCACTAATTGAAAATCCTTTTTACAAGGTCAATTAAAAGTAGTCCTTCCTTTGAAAATACCACTTCAGAATCTTAAAAATATTTATTAAAGTCTTGAAAATACCAACTGAATTTGAAACCCAATTTAAAATTCTTTTGAAAACACAATACAACTCCAAGTCCAATTATTGTTAACTGCATCTTATTCTTAATGTGGTTATTTGTGACCACTTATAGGAGTTTCAAGAATCATCCAACCCTAATGTGATCAGCATCATGTTGAACTATCTTTCCACCCCAATTTGTGTTCGGCTTCCCTTGATCTCATGATAATCAAGTTTCACCTCCCACTTCAATTTCAAACAACAGCTAATTCAAGCATGTACCATTTCTATCTTTTAATCCATCTAATCATAATCATACATCTTCAGGGATAGAACTCCGTCTATCAATCATCACCCAAATTCAACTTAGTCTGAGTTACCTAGGGGATTTTTAATTCTTACTAGGTTATATCGGTTTCATCCCTCTTCATAAATTACAATACTGTACATATATTTTATCAAAATACCATACACGGTTTACATTTAGTATTATATGAACATACACAGTCGGGGTTTTGTTCCCCGGAGTTTCTTACTCCCTTATACTTATACTTTCACACACATTTATTAACAAATAACACACTTATTACAATGGTATTCGCATCTTCTGTGCGCAATTACCACAATTAAACCATGAATGGCGTATGTTTATGTAACACACGCACCAATCATCAAAACAAATTATTTTGTGTTATGCACACCATAGTTCACGTACACTTGTACGGTAAAACACACTAAACGGTTTCGCGCTCTACCCCCTTAAAAGGGATTACGCCCACGTAATCAATCACTTAATCACTGGTTTATAACGTCCTACCGTCGTGAAGTGTTTTATCTCCACGCGGTTTATTACAAAATGTGTTCCGGTTTGAGGATCTTAGCCATATTGGCGGTTTAGTCCCTAACCAAGAATTCTCACTAGAGTTTATTTTAACTCTTAACTGGTTTCGATTCTGGCCTGTGAGGCTTTTAGGCATCATTAGTTTGCCATTCACTCATGTTCACTATTCGCATTCAACGTTTGAATCACTGGTTCACCAGTTTCTGCTGCGCAACTCTTGATAACTTTAGGGCTTAGTTTGCCCCCATACATTATTCTTACTGTATTGTACATCCCCATTATCACCTTTATCTTGGTAGTAACGGTCTCAACTGACGTGTGGTTTCACTTACCATGAGCGAATTCGGTGAGTTACAAACTTTCTATTCACTTCCATGATAATTTACTGTATCCCACACTGATTTACTTAATTTTTCCGACTTACTGTCGGTTACGTTTGAGCTACTACCTATTGAGTAGTACTCTGTCGGTTATTTCCAACACTGAGGTACATCCCATACTGATATTTAGCATACTATGCTACCGTAGTCACTTATTGCTAATCAAGTATCCTTGATTTCTTATGCATTGTTTTTATCACCTCGCAAGTCTTGTCCTTCTATCACATTTAACATTTCCCAAACTTCCTAGCTATCTCACTTGATCATTACCGCACAAGCGCAATACCAAAACACTCAGTCATACAGAGTGCAGAGGCGTAAACTCTTGACAGTAAATCTCTTATGAGATAGCAATAGGAATTCATACTGTGTTCCTTATCACATAGTACCGACCGTTGGCTTATTGCCCGGTCCGCGTATCATCACTTACTTGTATGTCCATTGAGTTTAACTCATAACTGGTTTTATTTGTCACATTATTATTTAACAATACTTATGCAACGGTAGCTTACTGCGCACCGTGCTCTTTCTCATTGTATAACATTAACTTACACTGCATCCGCTATTATATTAGCTTCCGCTATTTCACTGTGTTTTGCCACTTATTCGGCTGACTGCTGAATACTCTATTCTTCGAGTCTCCATGCTCCTTGAGCATTGTTCATTACACATCTAGCATCCCACACCTAATGGTGGTTGCTATTTAACTTATCACTCTTTTCTCTCCACAACTGGTACAACTCTCTTCGTAGTAACAACATGGTCAACTCTTAACACCTTCCCTGAACTTAATTCACATAACTACCGCTGTTGCGGTCTCACATATCAAGAGGTATCCCCACACTTTAAGTAGTGGTTCGTTATCCGCTTACTTACTTATGTAACATAACTTCTGTGATCAATAACATTTTCTTAACACATTTTACTTGTGGCTTATAAGCCCTATTGCCTCGAGCTCTGCTCATAGTAGGCTGTTCACACTCATTTGCTTCTCTGTACAACACTACATGGTTTATAGGTTGTACTGGGCTCCATGACAAGGTCGTTATTTCTTTCATGGGGTGCCCCTTCAAGGATGTCCGACTTCCTCCTGACGCCTTATGCTTAAACTGGGTGTTAGTTTTGACCCTTGCGTTTCTATCATGTTATCTCATTCAACCATTGTTGATCCAAGCACCCTTTTAAGGATAGTTCCTGGGTGTTACTAGGTCATTGCATTACATCTAGCTTGTACTTATTAGTACGTTTGATTAACTACATCGCCTTGCGTTCTTGGCCGGGTTAGATATCCTCTTCAGTGAGTTTGATATCTCCTGTTAGTTTAAGTGATCATTCCGGGAGTCTCGTCCCGATCGTTGCACATTGACGTGTTCATAGTAGGCATCTGTCTCGCCATATTTAGGCTGGGTACTTATTCTAGCTATTTCATTCATCCATCCGGATTCTTAAGACATACTCCACGCCTTTACTTACTAACCAGTGCACTTCACACTTGTTCACCTTTAAACGTTTCCTTAAAATGAATTTACTGATTTTTTTAGTCTCGTTGACTTTACTGGGTTCTTTTACTTCAACCATTCGATGGTAATCCGTTGCTCTTGCCTGACTTTCACTTCGGACCGTAGTATGGAGTCAACTACTTCCCGTGTTCCAGACTCCACTCGTATACATACATGGGGTATCCTACTGATACATTGCTACTTACCCGACTAACCCATAAGAAGGTCTGTCAGGCCCACAAGCTCCTATCGGAGTGCGGTCGTCCCACATTACTGTTGGTACACTCGTAGTGTCCGTCACACGCCTAGGTGAAGTATTCTGTTGTTAACTCCCTTATATCATCCTATGATGATATGCATTCCGTGCTTCCCGAACTTAATCAAGGGAAGTTTATCCACTGTTGTATTATTATAAACTCATCCATTCCTCGGGTCACTACCCTTGGGTTTACCGGTTCCCATCCGGTTATTTAAAGGTAACTGGGTAAAACTAACCTACCATGTGGCACTGAGGCCGGTGTAGGTCTTCTGGTTTGGTTTCAAAGAAGGTTAGAAATAAAATGGGTTTGAAAGAAAATTTGGTTTTGAAAAAGGTTTTGAAAATGAATTTAAGTTTGAAAGAAAATTTTCATGGTTTCACAACACTTTCTCATCTTAACCAAGTCTAGGTTCTTGCTGACTGGTGTACTTCCAATTACAGGGGTCAGGCTGTTAAGCCTTTCCTCGGTTATGATGTTCTCACTTAACTTCATGGTACTTTACTAAGTACTTGGTAGTTGTAAAAATTTCCCGCACAGACTTGTTGTAGCAACACTTGCCTTGGCAAGTGCGCCATGCTAACTGGCTACTGGTTCAATACACATCGGTTGCGGTATTGCTTTCGCCCGCTCTAACATCAGTGGCCTTGCTGGCCCTTGCTTGATCCTACAGTCTTAACAATATCTTTTGGGTACTTCTCACTGTCTTCACATGATAACCATTAACTAGGGTGTTTCCCATTCTGGGAGACCCCTTTTTTATTTAGTATTGTATCCTCCTCGTACTACGTTGTAGTTCCTTGATCGGTTGATATACCGTCGGTGTATTAGTTAACATTGTAGTCCCGTAGACACTCGTCTCGGGTTTCATTACTTCACTTCTTGCCTGTTGCACAGTTGGTGCGTTGCAAGCTGGTTGTCCTCGACTGCTCCGCATGTCGACCCAGGGTGCTGGGAATTCCATTCTCTCTGTGCATAAGATCCTTCACTTTTCGCTAACAAGAGCGGTTAATATTGTTAAAATGGAGACCGTCTTCGGGATCACACCTTTTGGGATCTACCGTATGACAGGTCCTCCGTACTTACAGGGGTAAATATCAGCTGCCAGATCGGGTTTTTCCGAGTAAGAGATGACTCTCATCTCTCTGGTGTTCTTTCCGAGTTATTAAATAGGGTTTGTGGAGGGCGGGATGGATACTGTAGGTATCCAGTACACACTGGTATTTCCCTTACTAGCGTACTCCTCACGCTATCACTCAACCCTTAACCCAAGGTACTAAACTCCTAGCTCGGTACTTCCTAAGCTCGGTATTTCATCAGAGCGATACTTCGCTCTGATACCACTTTTTGTAACACCCCAACTACTAACAACACACTTAACAACACCTTGCAGCGGAAATCACAACTCAAGACATAACTTAACTCCTTGGTGTTACACGCCGTTAGCCACCCACGTGGCTAACAAGGCTAACATACATACATTGTACCGGTCTGATGGACTAAACTCCCGAGCAACTACACATAAATCCCGTTCCATGTCCAACAATCATTGTACACTTACATTACAGCTGTACCGAGTAATTACCAACTAACGCCGATACATTTTCGGTCTTACTACACCTATAATATATCCACAATTCTCATGACTACCACATACAAACAACTACCCCGTCCTACTCTCGAACGGCTTCCAGTTCCTTGTACCTGAAAAGTATGGGAGCCCCCAAAGGGGGTCAGCACCTTTGCTGGTATGGTAATCCTGCAGCCCGCATGCTACCGGGCCACGCACAACTACTTGTCGTCTTAGCATGCGGTTGATTTTATTTCAAACATGCACAAACTCACACACATATCATGCTTATAAGCAAACATCCATTAATAGAATACAGACACAAGGTTAGCACACTCAACATAACACACTTCACTTTATAACATACACAACTTAATTCCACTCTTCTTAGAGTACATGAACTTCACTTAGGGAGTGCCGGGGTGATATAAGCCCGAGCACAACATACATACATTTTCTTTACTTGAGTGGCGGCCTCATATAGGACCGATCACAACATACGTAATTTCCCCCTAGCTCCAATAGTGATGAGGTAGGTAAGCCTTGGTTAAGCTTGTGGGTGGTTGTAATTCAAGGAGGAAAAACAACCGTAACATAACAAAGAGGGAGTCGAAGTGAACTTAGGCCTCGACACCCTACCAACATTATACATAATTTCCCTCCTAGCCCGATGGGGAGGTCGGGTAGGTAAGCTTTGGCTAAGCTAGTGGGAGGTCGAAATCCAATGAAGGAAAACAACCCTAACATAACAGGATGGGAGTTAATTCACATATATATATTAACTCCCAAACAACACGCGCGACCGGGACAACCGGATTCCTCTCCATACATAACATATACTTATTAGTTAAGGGTTCCCTTATGGAACTTATCACATACATACATCACATAGTGTTACTAACTCGGTTAGACACACAAGGGAAATCATATCCCATTTCGACAACACGGATAACAGTATTCAACAACAACAACATATTAAACAAGTCACATACATCACACTTTAACCACAACATACACTAACGCACGGATAGCCGTAGTTAGAACGTTCCCGTGGGTTGGGACGTTTATTCCGAATACCGATCTCTTATGTGAACCTAAGGTCGGTTAACTATTATTTAACACATTAAGGTTAAGCGGTATCGGAATTATTACGCCACAATAATGAATTACTATAAACTCATTTCATGCTTTATCTTGCAAGGTGGCAAACACACAAAAAACACGTTGGCATACAAGCCGGTGTAATCCGGTAGGACACAGGTTGCAAGAAAACCATACCTGTCACCGAAGGTTCACTCTAACATCCCATCACACGTTCCTCGAAAACTCTTTGAACAACTGGTAACATTATAACTATCTCCATTAACATCGGGGTAATATAATTATTTAACGACTAGTGCGCCCATAGCTAACCCCGTTATCCCGTTATACTTAATTTTACTCTTGTGATCTTAAGTTCACAACTCTCACATCAAACCTAACACTTGTTTATACATCTTGAGGCCTTTACATGTCACCAAACAAGGCCTAAACATCACCCCAAAACCATTACCATCGAATCCCCCCATCATTAGACGGCTCGAGCACACTTATAGAGCGAAAATGGAGTTCAAAAGATTATCGGTCATTTTCAAATCAAAATATACCTAAACATATGCCAAAACATGTCAAAACAGATAGTACTCGAAAAGAGGAATCCAACGCCGCAAACGGCACTCAAAACGGAGTTCAAACGAAAAAGTTATGCAAAAACAAAGGTTGGTCCGAACATGCGTCCGACCTTGCATGTTCGGACATAAGTCGAGAGTTCTGAAAATTTTCCGTCGTATGATGTCCGAACTTCAATGTTCGGACACATGTTAGGACATACCGAAAACTGCAAAATCCATTACGGAAAACAACTAGAACCAAGCCACAATCCCCCACAAAACATACATAACTTATAGTAGCAAAATAGCCCATCGAAAACACATTTCCACGGGGTTTTAACGCATCATACACATATTAAAATCAACCAATAACATCACCAAATCAAAGAGTCAAAAACACTCATTTTCTACCAAAATTTCGCCATAACCTCCCCATAAACTCTACACATTCATCCTCATCAATTTCCATCATTTTCATCCCTAATCTAGCCACACCCTTTCAAGGGTCCTAACAGCACTTAACACAATCCTCAAATTCATCAACAACAATACAATCACCATAAACTCCATAACCACAATATCAATCACAAACTCAAAACATTTGGCTCTAAAGGCCCTCCATTCAACATTAATTCACAAACCTCTTCTAACATCAATTGAACACATTCCAACATATATTTCAATCCACAATTTGGGTTCATTAATTTGTTTACCCATCCCAAACACTTAAACAATTATAACAAGGTTTAAGGTGGATTCCTTACCTTAATTTCACAAGTTTCCTTAATTCTCCTCTTGCTCCATATCTTCTCCAAAATCGGTTAAGAGGACATGGAGTTTCCAAACTCCATCCCAACATTCAAGAACACAAAACACACTCAATTAATTATCTAAACCCTTGCAATATTTCAATTCAATCAAAGGGCTACATCACAAGGTTAGGGTTTACCTTTGTGAAGCTTTCAAGAGGGATTTTCACCCTTGAATCAAGAGGGGAACTTCTCCACCATTGAAGGATCAATTTGGAGCTCAAGAACAAGGAGAAAACAAGGTATCAAAAATGGTGAAAAATTGATTACACCAAGAGTTGAAGGAAAAATGACTTTCTCTTGGAAATTTTTACCTTAGAAGGAAGAGGAGACTCCAAGCTTCTCATTGGTTCCATTTTCTCTTCAAATGGGGAAAACCCATGGAGGTCAACTTCATCCTTTTGGAATTTTGAAAAGAGAGGATGATAGAGGAAGATGAGAAGAAGAAGAATATGTGATTTATTTTTGATTTGGAGCTCAAATGGAGCTTGGAGATGAAGAAGAAGTGAGGAAGCCATTGTTGGCTTGTGGAGGAGAACTCCATCGGCAGAGAGGGAGGAAGGAGCCGGCTGGGAAAGGAAAGAGAGGAAAGAGAGGGGAAAAGAAAAGTAAGGAAGGAGAGAGAGTGAGGGGTATTTGTGCCCTTTGTTATTTTGGCTCTCTCTTGACTTAATAAATTAGCTAACTAGTCATGTTTGGGTGGGCTGTCTACATTAATAAAACCGGCCCACTAATATAAACATACTGGAGCGTTTTTCGTCTTTTAACAGAAAACGCTTGTTTATTTACCCGGTTTAGCACTATTCACTAACCGGGACCGTTTTCCGGAATTTTCTCATTCCTTTAATTTTAATGGTTATTAAACTCCCATTAATGTTTAATTATAGTTACATAATCAACTATTATTTTTACGGGGTCATTTAAACTGTTTAAAGTCACGTTTTCGGGTTTTCTCGAAAAACGCGCTCTAAGACTCTGTTAGCGTTTAAACGCATTGTTTGGATCCGTTTCCTTCCGGGATTTTTCCCACACGTTCCTAATGTGTAATTAAGGTATAAAAATATATTTATAGCCCTAATGAAGGTTATGTACCTCCTAAAATAATTAAATACGCGTTTTCACGTTTTGTGACTTTTACGCATTTTCTTTTTCTTTTTGGTTTTCATTTCTTCACCAATGATCTTAAGGACTTAATTAGCCTTAGAAAATTATAATTACATAATTAATTAACACATTAAGGTTTGGGGTATTTCAACAAAGGTAGTGGAGCAATACAACCAAGACAACATGATAATAGCGTAGCACAACCACAATAGGGTTAACACATAAAACCACAGATTAGCACCACCTGTTGCTTACCTTAGCATAAAGTGCTTAAATATCATTCAAACATATTACCAAGTATCATTCATAAAAATAATCAATATCAATCAACATGCAATATAACCAATGTCAAGTTCCGCTGAGTATAACATTCAACACCATGATACAATTTTCATATGTCCTCGGGCAATCGGTCTTTCGACATAGAGCACTAACACTCTCGACCCCTCAGATAATTCACCTAACCCCATGTCCTTAAGTGTGCACACCCCCTATCAATCATCAGTCCATAGAGTAGATCATGATGGCTTAGCTCCAATACATTGGTAGGAGCAAATAATAAAAGAACCCAATACACTGGTAGGGGCAGTCTCAGTAAACTCCAATACATTGGCAGGAGTAATATTTCATAAACACATTACCACTTGGCTTAAGCACGACCTTGCCTTACACCTCACTTCCATATTCATAAACACAAGATAAGTCAACACATAAAGTCAATATAATCACTATAGTAATTGCTGGATAGAAATAGCATCACAACAGTAAACATCATTATCCACGGTAAACACCTGTACATTTAAGTATATCTCAACATAAACACCAAATTCATCTAGCCAGGTATTCATCTAGCTTCACTCAACCAATATAAACCACAATGGACTTTATGACACAAGAAAATCAATCCACACACAAACACACCCTTCTCGGTCAAACATAACAGCAATGGTGAATAATTACAGTTTTATTGTTGATTTTTAAGGTAACTAATTATCAATTACTTTAACAGATGGTTAGGCACTTCCTTGCCTCATGAGCACATATCACATGTTATTATACTCTAATTAATCAGCAACCAACACGTTGGACAGAACCTTTTCAAGGCCGAACATACACAATTTTTACTGCAAACACATTTTCATTGTAAACTAATACATGTCCCATTGTAAATTTACTATACTCCTTTGTAGAATTAGGTAATTTTTCCAAGACAACCTAAACTCGATTTTTATCTAGCTTCACTTAACTCCTATAAACTTAAATGACCACTTAAACACAATTAATACCACTTCGTATAAGTTTTACTAACCGGTACACTAAGGTACCAATTTTATACAATTAATGTCGTCCATGTTATATTGCTATTATGTTAAGAAAAACTTAGTAGCCAACTTACGTACACAACCTGGACAAGTGACCACTCTATTTACATCCTTTTTCATGAGCTAAATAAGCCACAAAAACAGAAAACTTATTCAGCATATTAACACTAGTTACCGGTTATAATCTTTCTTCCTCCTTGTAAATTTGCTTCAGCACTTGAACTGACCCACTCCTTGAAGCTAGCGCAAAAACAGCCACCAGCGCTTGCTTGTTCTCAGTAGAACTTCTAACTTCTACGGTAATTTATTTTGAAGCCTACTACCAGTTTACTACTATTACTAGGTGATTCACGTAAGTGTTCTGAGTGACAAGAAAGAGAGCTCCAGATTGAGGAGAAGTAACCGACATACACTAAATGAAAATGGAGTGAAGGTATCGTTTCAGTAAAGGAAATATATACATGTTATGACACCTCACTAGTTTGGTGTTAATTTTTCATTGGCTATGCTTTGTTGGTTTAATTAAATTATGCCACCGTTCCTTCTATCTGAACAAAACTAATGGCTGCATGTGGCCTAAGTAAATCAAATGGGTGGTAATGATTATAAGGTGACATAGGTTGTAATTTGTTACAATATACATCCGGTAATATTGATATAAGGTGCGTTAGTTATATATATATATATATGTTATCTTATTATATTAAGAAGAGTAGTTACAGCAAGGAAATAAGCCAGATTTCAACTTAACAACCAAGGAAAACACTAGAAATCAATCCCCTTTAAAACCGTAAAACAGCACCTTAAAAAAAATTAGATTTCAAAAGCTTGTTGATCAAGGTAGTTACCTGTTTTCTTCTAGCTATTTCTTGCTAAATTTGAGGATTCTACTCGTAAATGATCCTCCTAAAACTTCAGCACTTGAGATTGATTATTCTCCTGTTACTCCTAGCGTAAACAGCAACAGCAATCAGCACTGTTCAGCACACGGTATGCGCTAGTCTGTTCTAGTTGTTGATTTCCTTCCAGCTTTAATTTCCTTTTACCTTTTGGGACTTACGTTAGGGAAGAAACTGATGGGAGTTTCAGATATGGGGAGGATTATTTTACCAGCATCAGCTTCAATAAATGGGAGATGATTCTCCATAGTACTGTTAGGTGTCACCTACTATTGCTGCGTTTCATTCCTATTGGCTGTGGTGATTGGTTATATTAGGTAAGGCCACATAACATGGTGATTAAGCAAGAATGAGCGGCAATGTGCTGCTGGATGGAATTAATGTGGCTAGGTAATGATTACAACATGACAAGGATTTAATTGTTCAATATGTAACCGGTAATGTGCAGAAATATATATATATTCATGGTTGGCGGTACTACAAGGCTAGGATATCTACTTTTGTTTTATGGATATATAATCTTGCAATTTTGGCAAGGAAATCGGCAATATCAAGCTGATATGTATTGGTTATAATCTTATAAGACAATATAACTAATTATATACATATTGTATCGGTAATATGCTGGAACGTATCAATATGATAACGGGTAATGTAAACTTAACATGTCACTGTAACAATAACACATTTTAACATTACAGTCGGTAATATAAATTTAACATGTCATTGTAATAATGACATATTTTAACATTACAGTCGGTAATATAAATTTAACATGTCACTGTAACAATGATACATTTTAACATTACAGTCGGTAATATAAATTTAACATGTCACTGTAACAATGACACATTTTAACATTACAGTCAACCACTTTTACCAATAAACTAGGATATAATGTAACACCCCATCTCGATCCAATCGTGGTTATCACAAACTTATCACCATATATACAAACTCTGCAGCGGATACAAATACATTCCAGGACCTTGCCACGGTCTGACTACAGAATATACCGAACATTAGTACATATTAACCTTAGCCAAATACATATCCTTCTTATAATCCCCTCACATCCTATACATCTTACTAACTCATAATGCCATACGAGTGTACATGCACAACTCGTAGGCCACACTTAACCCGTAACGCTTGTACCCCATCTTACTCTCGCGACGGCCGCCTCCTGATGTTCACCTGTGTAGTAAAAACAGCCCCCAAAGGGGGTCAGCACGAATGCTGGTACGATCCTCTCATGGCCCCTAAGCTAACGTGGCTACAACGACTAATTGTCGATAGCATGGAGGTTGATTAGATGCACAACATAATAGTAAATGCTGTAAACAACAATCCAAATATGAACAATTAAAGTTCACACACAATGAACGACTTAAATGCGTTCCCTTAATTAGAGAGTTAGTTATTTAACTCCTTAAGTAATGTTCCCTCTTAATCTTAGTCCATCCTTATCTCACCTCAATCTTAATCTTATCTTAATCTTAGAAACAACCATCCTTTAATAAGGAGTGGATGTAGCTTATCTTAATCTTAATATTACAAACCATCCTTTAAAAAGGAATGGTTGCAACTTATCTTAACCTTACCTTAATCTTAATCTTAACTTATTCTCAGTATACAAACCGTTCCTGGAGGGGAATGGTTGTATCCTAAGTCCAAACCTGGGATTTAGGTGATCCCACCGCACCATCTTAATGCCACCTACCCTGGACGGGAGTCCAGCGTAGCTGGGCCGGCAACCGGCCCTAGGCTACAAGTCCGAAGACAAGTCCTTAATCGGAAGTCGAATCTGCTATAGATACCGACACCCTTTTCTTAGCATGCATGACCGGAGATCGGTCCCGGGTTTCCTCACTCAAGTTCCAATTAGTAGTTATCTCAAGACCATGTTTGTTGGTTAAACTCTTTCGGTTCATATCGTCCCTTATTAGGGGGCGTTCCTTAGTCTCACTCAATTCCTTACTAAACATTGGTTAGTAAGTTCTCACGGTATGTTGTGTTAGTTTTCAAACATCAATTAACAATACAAGAAATATAATATATTCCGGTTGCATGCTTTATCTTGTTTAGTGAGCACACAAAAACAAATAGCACACAAGCCGAGGGACACCTCGTTAGCAAGCAGGTCACAAGAGAACTGTACCGTTCACCGTTGGTCGTGAGGTTGCTTACTCTCCTCCGGAGCCCAAATTCCCAAGTCCTAAAACATTCATTCAGTTTTAGGTTGGTAATCACTTAACTTAATCCAACTTACTTAACTTGCTTAACTTACTTAACCCTTAATGATTCCCACCTAATACCTCTTAAGTCTTACAACCTAATCTTACAACTTAACCTTAAACTTTTAAGTTTATACTTAACTTAACTTAATCCCTTAAGTTCTTAGGGTCCTAATCATTACCACCCTACCAAAGGTATACTTTATTACCTATTACCATCCTTAGAATTCATTTTTTTTTTTTATTTTTAGGCTCGACCGAACTTCCGACCGACCTTACCTAAGGTCGGTCAATTCCAAAACACTTTACCGTTTGAAAATTCTACCCCGACCGACCTTGCAAGTCCTGTAACACCCCAACTCAATCCAGATGTGGTCTCGCAACTTAACAATATATATATAAACATGTCACAGCGGAATTCTTTACAATCCAGGACCTTGCCACGGTCTGACTACAGAATATACCGAACATTAGTACATAATAACCTTAACCAAATACATATTCTTCTTACAATCCTCTCACAGCCTATACATCTTACTAACTCAATTGCCATACGAGTGTACATGCACAACTCGTAGGTCACACCTAATTCTTAACACTTGTATCCTCTTCTTACTCTTGCGACGGCCGCCTCCTGATGTACACCTGTGTAGTAAAAACAGCCCCCAAAGGGGGTCAGCACGAATGCTGGTACGATCCCCTCATGGCCCCCAAGCTAACGTGGCTACGACAACTAATTGTCGATAGCATGGAGGTTGATTAAATGCACAACATAATAGTAAATGCTGTAAACAACAATCCATATAGGAACAATCAAAGTTCACACACAATGAACGACTTAAATGCGTTCCCTTAATTAGAGAGTTAGTTATTTAACTCCTTAAGTAATGTTCCCTCTTAATCTTAGTCCATCCTTATCTCACCTCAATCTTAGTGTTATCTTAATCTGAGAAACAACCATCCTTTAGTAAGGAGTGGATGTCGCTTATCATAATCTTAATTATACAAACCATCCTTTAAAGAGGACTGGTTGCAACTCATCTTAACCTTACCTTAATCTTAAACTTAACAATACAAACCATCCTTTAAAAAGGAATGGTTGCAACTTATCTTATCCTTACCTTAATCTTAAACTTAACAATACAAACCATCCTTTAAAAAGGAATGGTTGCAACTTATCTTATCCTTACCTTAATCTTAAACTTAACAATACAAACCATCCTTTAAAAAGGAATGGTTGCAACTTATCTTATCCTTACCTTAATCTTAAACTTAACTTAATCTCAATATACAAACCGTTCCTGGAAGGGAATGGTTGTAGCTTAATTCGAACCTGGGATTTAGGTGATCCCACCGCACCATCTTAATGTCACCTACTCTGGACGGGAGTCCAGCGCAGCTGAGCCGGCAACCGGCCCTAGGCTACAAGTCCAAAGACAAGTCCTTAAGCGGAGGGTGGATCTGATTTAGATACCGTCCCCCTTTTTCCTTAGCATGCATGACCGGAGATCGGTCCCGGGTTTCCTCACTCAAGTTCCAGTTAGTAATAGTCTCAAGACCATGTTTGTTGGTTAACCTCTTTCGGTTCATATCATCCCACATTAGGGGGCGTTCCTTAGTCTCACTCAATTCCTTACTAAACATTGGTTAGTAAGTTCTCACGGTATGTTGTGTTAGTTTTCAAACATCACACAACAATACAATAAATATAATATATTCCGGTTGCATGCTTTATCTTGTTTAGTGAGCACACAAAAACAAATAGCACACAAGCCGAGGGACACCTCGTTAGCAAGCAGGTCACAAGAGAACTGTACCGTTCACCGTTGGCCGTTCGGTTGCTTAATCTCTTCCGGAGTCCAATTCCAAGTCCTAAAACATTCATTCAGTTTTAGGTTGTTAATCACTTAACTCAATTCAACTTACTTATCTTACTTAACTCTCCTAACCCTTAATGATTCCATCCTAACACCTCTTAAGTCTTACAACTTAATCTTGCAAACTTAACCTTAAACATTTAAGTTTATTCTTAACTTAATCCCTTAGGTCTTTATACCTCTAATCATCATTGCCCCCTTAATGAGGTACCATTAATACCACTAAACTCTCTTAGGGTTTCTTTCTTTTTTTTTTTTTTTTATGGTCCGACCGACCCACCCCCTGGGTAGGTCGGCTGCAGAGAACATCCAACTTCACAGTTTCAGCCCGACCGACCCAGACTGGGGTCGGTCCCCTGGGTAGGTCGGCTGCAGAAACTTCCCATACATTGTCAAACTTTCTCCAAATTTTTCCTCAAGCCTCCTAATGTGTTCTAACATCATTTGGCACATCAACACACCTTATAACCTCCACCAAAATCATTAAAACAACTTCCAAAGATCTTCTCAAACATTTGCTCAATTCTTACAAACACTCCTAACACTTATCATATAATTCCTTACATTACCAACTTGTATCTTTACCAAAACTTCAACCAACCCAAGTGTTCCCTCCTTAACAGTTTGGGCACTTCATAAACATTATTTTCCATCTTCAGTTCATTTACCAAAACTTCCTCAAGTCATCTTACATAACCATGCACAAATTCCTCTCTTTTCCATTTATTACTCATCATTCCTAAACTCTTGGGCATACCTAAACATTTCTTGTCATCCTCTTAGTACCTTAACCTTGTTCTTCTTTACCTTAACTATACTACACCCTCCTTGGACATTTCCACCTCCTTTTACTCACTTACTCACCTTCCTCATGATCACACGCTCTTTTACATTCCTAGTCATTTTCCTTGATGTTTGAATACATTTTCCTCACATTTCTCTTCCATCACCTAAGTCCACTTATTACAATCTAAACTAAACCTCGTTAGTCCTCTACTAAAATCATCAATACTTAGGCAAGCTTCGCAAGACTTTCATTGATATATTCCCAAGTTCATACCTAAATCATCTTAAGCATTATACACCTTCTCCTTAAAACTTATGCACAAGTCTTACATTCCTCATATCATGATTTTGGTGTGTTTAATACACTCACCAACCCTCTAATTCCTCCTAGACATCTCTAGGTCATTCTAAACCTCAAGAACTCCTTAGTTAACTCATTTCCACCCAATTTTCTTTTCATGCTCCCTAGTAAACCCTAGGGCATATTAGCTCACCACTACCACTTAAACACTTTGTTTTCTACTCTAATTTCGCCATAGCTTCTCTAGCATCTTATCATGCCCAAATGCATTGTTTTCCTCATTCATCCATCTCACACACATCAAGTTCTTCTCATCATATCTCATCACCCAAACCAACTCATTCACAACAAACTCAATATATTGCAATAAGCTTAAATTGCATAGCACCAAGGCTCTTAAATGACATGGCTCTTAGGCCCTTAAATGACTTAAACTTAAACACTGAATTTCCCACATATAAAAGCTTTCAACCTGCAAATACACCCCATCAAATAGTAATTATAATGCTCTTAAAATCCTTCTTAAACTTATATTACTAACTCATTCCCATTGGCTCCTTAGTCACAAGTTCACAAGCTTATTTAAGTTATTTTTCTTAGGTTATATAACCCAATACACAATGCAAGCTCTAAGCCACATTGGTATCCACCTAAACTCATCCCTTAAAACTTAAACCACTATTAGGTAAGCATTTTACCTTGTTTTCTCAAGCTTATCTTAACTTCCTCCTTAGACCTTCTTCTTGCATGAATCTTGGCCACCACTTAAATTCCCCTTGCCAATGTTCTAATCAATATTCAATGACTCATATGAGTACTAAACAATACCCTAACCTCAAGGAATAAAAACCTAGGTTAGAAATGTGTTCTAAGGCATAAAAGTGGATGATTACCTTTGAAGTCTCAAAGTAGACTTGGGCATTGAATGAAATAGGACCTCCACTAGTCCTTGGTGAATAAATCAAGCTAGAAAAAGGCATAAAAACAAGGCCCCATGAGTAGAAATTTTCGGCCATGTAGAAGAAATGATGGAAACATGGTTTTTCTTACATTTTCTTTACCTTAAGAGAATGGAGAAGCTAATGATCTCTTCAAACTTGATTTTCCTCCATCAATGGAGTTTTCTCTTGGCACCAAAATGGAGCTTTGAAGGATTTGAAAAGATAGAAAGGTAGGTCTTGGCCTAACTAAGAGAAATATGTGTTTAGTTTTTGATTTGGAGCTAAAATGAGCAAGTTATGGACATTTGAAGATGAAGCAAGAATGGAGCTGCTTGGAACGGTTTGAGAGGATGAAGAAGGTGAAGAAAACCGTGGGATAAGAAGAGAAATGAAGAAGAGAGGAGAGAGGTAGGCTAATATAAGGTATTTTGCTTTTATAAAGCAAATAGTACTATTCTCTCTTTTTCCTCTTCTTTTCCTTAATTGCTTTGTCATGTGGTGACTCCCACATAAAAAACCGGCCCCCTCTTATAATGGAGATATTTATGGTCTTGGTTGACCATCTTATTGACTTATGTTGACTTAAGCTTAATTTGGGCACTATTTGGCACTATTCACTAATTAGTGCACATATTCGTGAAATTTTGGTTTCCCATTGATTTAGGCTTCCTAATGTGATACTAATTAGTACACATGTTGATTAAAGAGTAATGATGGACATTTAGCCACTCAAAACCCAATTCTAAGACAATTTCTCAAAATGTGCTTTAAGACTCTTAAAGCACATTTTGTGTTTTAACTTGTTTCAAGCTTGGTTTTCTTTGCTAATTGATTTAAAAATGACCATTAGAATATTACTAAGGTCTTATCATGATATTTGGGTACTCACCCAAGTCTCTCCAAGCTTAGAGCACATTTTTTGCCCTAATTGCCCTTAAGGCATTTTCTTGTGTTTTCCTTGGTTTAAATTGTCTACCAATCTTTCTAAGGCATATTTTAGCCTTACTACATCATGATTTGATGTTTACTTAGCATACTTAGGTTTGGGGTATTTCAATCTACCCCCCTTAAAAGAACTTTGTCCCCAAAGTTCCCATGCATCTTATCTCATTAGAATACATGTATTACCTCATTCCTTAGATCATATAGATCATACTTATGTATACTTAAACTCATCGAATCCTTAGATCCACCATATTCTTATTCTTAACTATCACACAACACGCTTAAGCATGTATAGCACTCAAAATTCTCCTTGTTTCTTTTGATGATTAAAACATTCACATAATTTTCTTTCCAACGCATTCTCCCATGTCACCGGTCCGTAGACAATGGCTCATTCGTCCTCGTCACCATGGGCCAGAATACAAAACACGTTGCTCTCCCCATGTCACCGGTCCGAAGACAAAGGCTCGTGCGTCCTCGACTTCATGGGCGAGACTCAGTAAAAAGGTAATCCTTTTTGCGAGGTCATGTGAGGAATAATTCCTCTAATTAAAAATACAATCAACTCCAATTTCATTTTATCCCAAGGCCTCTATCCTTAGTGTGATTTAATTATGACCACTGGTAGGGAGTTTCAGGAATCATCCTACCCTGATGTGATCAGCATCAGTGTAAAACTATCCTTCCACCCCAATTTGTGTTCGGTTTCTCTTGATCCCTAGAAAATCAAGTTCCACCTCCCACGTCACTTTCAAACATCAGATAATTCACTCATGTCCAATTTTCTATCTTTTTAGTTCTTCTAATCATAATCAATACATCTCCAAAGTGTGGACTCAGTCCATCAAACATTCCCAATTCATCTCTTAGTAATTACCTCAAGACTTAAATTCCTACTAAGTTCTATAACTGTCCCATACCAACTTCTACTGTCTCATACCACATAGCATTACTATTTCCTAACTCATAATCATATCAAATTGTATCTCATAATGTTATCTTATTCTTATCTCACACATAGTCTCATATCGACTCATAACTCATATATTCCTTATTTCTTAAGTCTCCTTAAACCTCCTCCTTAATTCTCTTAACTTGTACTCACACCGGAGTTAACAAAATAGGTACTTAATATGTATGGTATTCACATCTTCTGTGTGCAATAACCATGATTTATCTCAAAATGTTTATGTAAAACATATTCTCAAATTATTTTGTGCCATGCACACCGTAGTTTATGTACTCGGTACACAAACATACGCTAAGCGGTTTTCCCTCTACCCCCCTTAAAATGGATTACGCCCACGTAATCAACATTTTATCATCCTTGAACATAAGTTCAAGATGTCTAATTCTTACCAAGCATTCTAGCTTCCATGTCATCTATCTACTTATAATTCGATCAGAAATGACTAGTCTCTGTATCGAGGATTCTTAACGGTACTTATACCGTTTCCTTAACTTAGTTTGGTCTAATCTCAAAGGTAGTGATCTGCTAGCTTCCGCTGCACCACTCTGATGTTTTTAGGCTTAACTGCCTCACTTATCTTTTTACAATATTGTATATCTTTCTGCCTCCTTACAGTTTAGGAATATTAGTCTCTCAGTGGACACGTGTTATCTTTTATATACACGGCCTTAATGAGTTGTAACTCGTCTATCCATTCTCCTTGAAGATCTTATGTTCATACTCTTAGTGTTTCCTCGAATGTCTAAATCGTTCCCTCCAAATGACCTTTGGTCTGAGGATGATTCTTAGTCTGAAACTACTGTTTAGTGCATATCGCGCCTTACAGTCTTAATCCCTTACATCTTAAGACATGTCCAATGTCTGTACTTAACAATCCGTGCTCTTCACACTTCATAGTCCTTAATTATCTGTTCTCTGGTTCCTCTGTGTTGCTGGTTCAACTGAATTCTTCTCCTCGGCTGTTTGTGGTAGTAGCTGCTCTTGTCTGATCTTGCGTCGTTGTCGGTGGTACGGAGTCCACTACTTCCCGTGTTCCTTACACTACTCGTCTACATGCACGGGGTACCTTACTGGTACATTACTACTTACCGAACTAACTCATAAATGAGCGTGTCAGGCCTGCAAGCCCCTGTGGGGTGCAGTCATCCCACGTCTCGTTTTAGTAAACTCATAGTGTCTGTCACACGTTTAGCTATTGCTAATTATGAAGTATTCTGTTGTCGATCTCCTCTTTCATCGTTCCATAATAACATTTATTGTTCTTCTTGAAGTTAATCAAGGGAAGTCCATTTACTGTGTTCTTGGGTATGGTATGCTCCAGCTCTTTCTATATCCCGTACTGATTCGGTCTCTTAATAATTGAGGTCTCTTTCCGTAGAGCCTCTTATCTTGTTTCTCATATTTATGCTACTAGGAATGCACTTCCAGTTCCTTAAGGAATGGGTAGTGTGCTTCCTGTGTAATCTTACCAAACCATGTCCAGACTACTGGCATCAATGCTCAGTTCGTCTTCAATCTTATTTTCTTACTTATGCTGGTCTTAACTCATAAATCTAATTGCCTCCGTGTCAATATTTGGCGGCTCATTCACAATGGTCGCCTTCCGCGCACCATGACTTAATCCACTTATATAACTATTGTACTGACGACCACTACTACCGTGGTAGTTGGCTCTTACTATGTTGCCCATTGATGGTGCAACCTCTTACTCATTTATCCTAATGTCTTACCTTATAATCAATCCCCTCTTGGTGTAAACACACTGGGAGTTCTCTCATTCCGGTATTGGCGGTTGTCGTACCGTGTTGTAAAATAGTTGACTCTTGATATGAAGATGTTATGCTCCAATCTCATATTCGTAAGTAGGCTAATTTCTTTCGCTTTCTTTCATCCTTAGTGTTGTTATCTACCATGTAGCTTAACTGGTTACTGAAGAAGTCATCCACTGAATCACAAGCTCTTATGAGCATTGATTAATTGACGTGCCATAATGTGCAGTCACCATGTTTATCTCTGACCATTACTAATTCTTACATCCTGGGTTTGGATATGGGGTCTATCTGTGCCACCTTCCTTATTACTCAAGTGTATCTGGTATGTTCTAAGGTAATCTCTAGGTTCATAGTTTCCATTTCCTAAATCAAGTGTATTTTATCTCTAATATGTGAAAGCCCTTTTGAGGGGTTCGTTCTCACTCATGGCCTCACA
Organism: Limonium bicolor; assembly: GCA_023374045.1. NCBI lineage: Eukaryota > Viridiplantae > Streptophyta > Magnoliopsida > Caryophyllales > Plumbaginaceae > Limonium > Limonium bicolor. The sequence goes on along the minus strand of CM041781.1, from coordinate 83,188,533 downwards.
ACAAGGAGAGGTATCCCCACCCTAAAAGGCATGGTTTGTTCTCTGCTCCTGTCCTTAGCATTATCTCAATATCCTCATTGGTACCCTTTCTTGGTAATGTTCTTCCCAATCTAAGTTATAGGTTTGGTAACCGTTCATATCTACAAATTGTAGTCCCTTCGTGGCTTAAACAAGCTCTCTTATAACTTACTGCGCCTCGGGCTCTGATGTGGTTAACATCCTTGGCTCGTAGGCTCTTAATGCTTAATGTCTCAGTTCATTATTTGTACTCTTACTCATCTGCAGGTCATCCCTATAAGATCCTGGTTCTTTGAGCACTATCCACCGTTAATTTACATACTAAATGTAGCATCGGGTTTCATGATAAGTTGCTGCATCCTGCTTCCTGCTAGGGAAGTTGTTCAGGTGATCTGAGGTTACTTAATGTCTTTGACAATGCTGTCATTCTACTAGACTTATGTCTTTTAATAGTCAAGGTTAGGTCCGTATTAGGCGTTTGCCTTACGTGTCCAAGTTGGATATCATCCTGTCGTCTTATACTTCCATCTCAACGCTTCGTTCAACTTCCGTTGACTATGCCACCCGTTGATGATCAATCATACTTGGGTGTTAATGAGTTAGACGAACAGTATTAGCTGTCACTCATCAGTTTGTTCGGCTCGACTATGCCCGCTCTGTGGGGGTAGTCCTCTGAGCTTTCCTTTTCCAGGGTTGTACGTCTTTAATCCTCAGCAGGTTCTAGCTTACGTTTATTTTCTTTATCTTTGTTTCCTGGGTTTTCCAACATCATCATAGAAGAATGTTGTTATTGGTATTCTTAATGGTCACCCTGGGAGTCTTATCCAGTTTTCGTTGGAAGTCGTTTCTTACATATTGTTTTGCTCGGATCACCGAGCGATCTCTTAGGTTTTCCTAGTGGAGTTTGAGGTTGGTGTTCTCACCGTACTGTCGGTTGTTGTTGTAGTGGGTTATACCGTTGCTAATATCCACATGGTCTAATATTTCATCTAAGCTCAGCTCCCTGCTGACTGATGTGTCGGTTCATCTCATCATGGTCAGGCCGTCCGGCCCTTCCAAGGTCCTATTTTTCTGTTCTTATGGATTTACAATCCGGTATTAATATATGCTACAACTGTAGTGTTTTCCTATTTTGCCTTGATGGCTTTTCGTGTGGCTTAATCGTGGTAGCACTTGCTATGGCAAGTGCGCCATGCAGGATGGGTTATTGGTACAAGGTACGTCAGCAGTGACACTTCCTTCTGATTTCCATGTAATTGGTAGTCCTCGGGACTCCTTCGATAATCTCTTATTTTGGGTAACCGTCCATCCGGCAGTTTCCTTGTTGTTTGACAGTACTGTCATTAATCAGGGCGTTCCTCTTCCTGAGGGAACCCCTTAATATTTCCTTATGTCTTAATCCTCGCTCCCGTCTTCACGTATTTTGTTGTGGTTACTAAGTAATGATTCTCCTTTAGGCACTACATCGTAGTCCTATTTCGGTATACAATTTGTATGAGTTTCTACCGTCGTCCGCATTATGTCGGCCAGGCCTTGTAACCTTCCTCATTGTATGGGGTTTGGAGTTCCCGTTTCTAACCGGACTTTCCAGTAATCTCAATCCTCATGCTTTGTATTATCCCACTGTTATGCTCACTCGGACCGCTGTCCGGTACTCATGTCTCTTATCATTTCCTTATCCATTGCACGCGTAGTGCTTTCCTTACCATTGGTATCGCGGGTTATTTCGACTGCGTAGCATGTCGACCCATGTTGCCGGTAATTTCCACTCCCTTACTGATAGTATTTCATAGGTAGCGCCTGTTTCACTGTTGCGCTCCATTGAAAACCTCCAAGTTCTCCGTAACTGTTGTACAACAAGTTGTTTCTTGTATTGCTTACTGTTAACTATCTGCCAGATCGGGTTTCCCCGAGTAAGAGAAGGCTTTCTTCTCTCTAGCGTTTGTTCCACATATTTAGGGTTAGGGATGTGGAGGGCGGGTCTAGGTGAAATACCCCTAATCTTTAAAATATAATTAAATGATCTATTAATGATCTAAGAGGATTATTAAACATCTAAATATTATTGGGGAACAATCTAAAAGATCTCAACAAGGCAAAACACGCCTTAAGATCGGTAAAGCCAAAAATGTGCTTTAAGACACCATGAAGGTTGTATGACCCCAAGTAGGACCCAAGTGGATTCCTAGGTATTATAATGAAGTAAGGAACACAATAAAACAATTCTCAAGGAGAACTAAGCTCAGAACACCCTGTGACACAAAAATGTGCGCTAAAAACTCCTTAAAGCACGTTTTTGTGAGATTGCCTTTTAAATTGATTTTTAATGGGCTTAAAAATTATAATTATCCTTAAATATGATATATAATCATATTATATCATATTAGGAATCTAATCCCAGAAATTTACGAATTTTTACAAATTTATTATTAAAATATTAATAAAACCCTAAGTGGGGCCCGCATGAGTCAATATTGACCAAGCATGGTCAATGGTCAACTAATTGACCCACTTGGACCATGGCAGCTGGCTGGCAATAAGAGAGGAGGCAAAATAATTCCTTGATTGACAATAATGCTACCTAATACATTACTTTTTGAAAATTAAGCTTACTTTTACATTATTTCAAATTCTTCCAATCATTCCTTCCTTCCTTGTCCGATCTCCTCCATCCCAGCCGAGCCCTCCCTTCCTCTCAAGCTCTCAAAGCTTGCTCTTGAACATGGAAGGCAAACCTAGCTCTTAAGTCCTTAAGGTAAGTGTTTTAATGTCATTTTTAGCCCTTTTTCTTCATCTCTTCACTACCAACACCTAAATTTCGTGGCTCATCAATTCCTATGGCTTATTATCAGTGTTCTAAGGTTAGAACAAGAGCTAAACTCGGTTGAGACCAGTAGAGGGACCAAGGTTGTTCAAATCTACATTTTAAGGTAAAAATGTGCTTTAAGCTCATAACTTTTGATTCCCTTCGAGTTTGGCTGTGAAACTTTGGTCATAGCCTCACCTTCTTCTCATTTTCATGTGGAATCTCTTGGTTAGCCATTTGGAGCAAGGGTGACCGAGATCCAAGAGAAATACACTCTTTTAAGGCATTTTTCCAAGGTAAAACCTAATAACAAGGTAGTATTTCGAGATCTAACTATTTCCTATGTCAATATGGTGGATCTAACACCTTGTGGTGTGTTTGGTTCAGGTCGAAAATACCTAGAACTTCCCTTGCATTTTTAAGGTGATTTTTGCCTTAAATCTTACATTAATTATCCCTTATGGTTAAGCTCAAGCTTGGAGGGTAACCATATCTTGTTTTTGTGTATTAAACTTGTCTAAATTAAGTGGTGATTTTTCCTACAAGTGGCCGAGAGCATACAAGGCTTAATCAAGGTATACACACCTTAAACTTATGGTTTTTGTAATTTTTAAGCATATACATATATATGGCCGAGAGTGAATATATATATATAGGTCATATTGACCTAAAAATGGAAAAAAATGGCTAAGATAAATTAAGCTAGTCATTTAAGGGATTTAATTAACATGATGGTCAAATTATGACATTATGTGGAAAAATAATTAAACCTAAGTGAGGCCGAATATACATGCTATATTTTGAGACATTTATTGTGTAATTTATTTTGCAAGTTCAAGATTGTAATAAGGCCATGTCTTTAGGCCATTTTAATTTAAGTTTATAAGCTTATTTAGTTTTATTTATGCTTATAAATAAAATTGGGGCCAATTCGTAATTACTAGGAATTTAGAAAGCCATGGGCTTAATTTAGAGCAATTTAGGCTTTTTAAATAAATTTAATAAAATTATAACATTTTATAAAGTTTTGGGTCAAAACTGTAAAAATAGAAAAGTATGGGGTATTGTTGGTAATTACTGAAAGTTTGAGTCCCAATTGGTATTAGAAGTCAAAGTTGACTATATAGGAGACTTTGACCAACTTTGGAGAATTTTAGAAATTAAAATACTACCTTATAATAAGATACTTATTAAATTGTAAAAGATTTATAAGACTTGGGGTGGTATTGTGATTTCCGAAAACTTGGGGGTACTAAAAGGAGTTTAGTACAAACCTTAGGTTATTAGGAATTTTTAGGAATTGATTTGGTTAAATTTGGAGTTAATATGAATTAAATAAGTATAATATAAGGTATTTCATAATATTGTTACAAATGGGTAACACATGTGGTAAAAATCGGATTTAGAGAAAGTATAAGGTTAGGAATAATGTTTATAACCTTTTGGTATAGTTTGGTGATTTTTGGAATTATATACAAGGTTTTATAAGGACATATGTATAATATATGATTTTAATGGAATTAGAAAACTATATGTTATAAAGAGGGGAAATTGGTGAATATAGAAAGTTAAGTGGTGGAAAAATAATTTAAATAGACCATGGGGTCTGTTCGGTTATTTTGAGAAAATATAACCATAGGTTATAATTATATTAAGGAATAAGGATTATAATATAAGGTATATACTATAAGTGTAACAAGGAAATATAATTTGGGGTTGAGTTGTAAATTATGGAAGTTTGGTGGGAATTAATTAATACCGAGAGTGTTAAGGGCTGTTTGGTATTTATTAACAATATATAACTATAAGTTATAATTGTTTTAATGACATAGTTGTCAAAATATATGTTATATAACTATAATATAACATGGTATAAATTATGTGGAGGATTTTGTAAATAATTAAGGAACATAGGTGCTGTTCGGAATATTAATATTTTTGAATGAACTTTATAATATGGTTTTGATGTTATAAGAATTATAACATTTGTAATATAAGAGGTATTCATTAAAAAGAATGAATATATATTATAAGAATTGCCATATAAGGAATAGTTCCATGAATACATACACATAAATAAATATGTGTTGTGGAGGAAAATATAATATGGTTTAATGACCATATATTTTCATAATTAAAATGACGTATGATAAAGGGAAAAGAATTACAAACATTGGATATGGAATGTTAGGACTGTACATGTGATAATAAGGATTGATAATGCAAAGTATTGTTTACCACATTGAATTTGGGAAAAAGAAAAAAAAAGAGAGAAACAAACCTTAGAAAAATAAATACTAAGGTGAAATGTATGGTGTATGACAAGAATCATACATGCAATATAGAAACAAACTATATGATGTACAAACATACATTAGGTTACATGCGATAACAAAAGCTCAACTATAAAGTATATTAATATACGAGACAAGACTACGCTTGTAATATAACACTTTTCCAATCTCGAGTTAAACCTAAAACCCGACAAACATTGACAGTTTAACGGGGGTTAACCGGGAGGTATTAGTGACGGTACGGGGTACCGTAGAATTTTGTGTTGTTATACAGTGTGCTAATCAGTAGCATTATGTATTGTATAGACTGTTAGAGACGACGCACGGAGCATAGGATCTTGCTGATTCATACTCCACCGTAATACTTTCAGGGTGAACGGTATGTTATTTATGTGGCTTGATTGTCTCTGAGGATTTCCTCAGTTCAGACATTGTGTGAAAATCTGTGATAAGATTGAATGTCTGCTTGTGTGAATTAATATGCTTGAGTTGTGTATTAATGCTGCCTTATTATTACTGTTGTGCGATAACAGTACCGTTCGTATATATGAACATATTATAAAACGAACTAGCGGCAATGATGCTATCTTATGTGTAATAAGGAACGTAAGTAAAACGTTGTAGCATTAGGATAGTAAGATATATAAAATATCTGAGACTTATATACGGAGCATTGGCCTCTTTAACGCCGCTCTCGTATCTAGCACTGGATCCCGAGTCGACATACTCAGGATTGGACTACGACCTTGGTCTGCTGTGTTAGAAAAAAAAGAATAGTAAAGCGATGCGATGGTATAGATAAGTTTATCAAGGATGTGGCTCTTGCTGTGAACTGTGATCCATTAACGATACTAGGACACCGTGTGGTAGCCGTAAGTATCTGGATAAATTTCCAACGAACTACAGATTGTTCGTAGGACGGAGACTCTACCGCTGGAGTGGCTATTGCCGTGGGTGACCCGCCATAAGAGATGGGTAACTTAGAGACACGTCGTTCTAACGAGACGTTGTCATTAGACATGACTGAACAATTACGAACGACTATATTAACTCGTACATTAGGCGAACATTATTTGGGCTTGCATGCCAAAGACGAGAGTTCATACTCGTTTATAATTCTCGTTACTTCGCCTTGTTGTTCATTGGTTGTGCTTTGTGGTTATGTGTGGTATGTTGGTGGATTTGTTTGAACGAGCCATTGTGCTCATATTGTGTGTTGTGAACTGGTTGTGTCGAGTCACCGTACTCATGTGTGGATTGTGGTTGGGTGTCTGGTCGAGTGAGTCGCTGAACTCAATTATGAAATATTAAGTGTTTGTTGGAATGGAGTCTCTGTACTCATATAAGCGCTGCAAACGCTTTCAGTGGTTTATTACGATGCGATGTGTGAAGCCGGGGGCTTGTTTGTTATTTGAGATTACTGATATATATTGTTGTTTTACAGTTTCAACATTGAACTATTTGTATGGAAACGAATTGCATACTCTCGACCAAATAACTGAATGGTCCGAGGGTGCACGACAGTCAGGTAATAACATACTCAGCAGGGGCTGATTCCATACCACAAACTACCATTTTTGCAGGTATGCAACTTCCGGTGTCGGCAAAGAGAGTGACGCGCTGGGTAGTTTGATTACAGTTATTTAAACATGCACTGTTGCATTTTAAATACGAACCTAGAAACATGTATAGGTTTTGGATACGTAGAAAGCTCACTGTGAATGTATTTTATATTGGTTTTGGGAGTTTAGATCTATCTCTTGTTGTCACTGCGAGAAAATGTTTCGTATTAAGAGCTTATCAGGAAGCACGTTATTACTCGTATGGGCGAGCAGGAACGGTGACCAGTAGTCAATTGTTGAGATTACCGCTGCGATTATATTGTTAAGTAAGATGATTAGGAGCCGAATAGAGTAGGGGTGTTACAAAAGTGGTATCAGAGCGGAGTACCGCTCTGATGACAAGAGATAGTAGGATTTATACAGTGAGCATAGGTTTTGGGAATACGGGAAAACGTTGTGAGGATACGTGACCTTGCGGGGTTGATGCAATGCCTAAAGCTTGCACACCATAGCCGTAGAGGCACTTCAATATTAAACGACCGAGTAAAGGTCTAACCCGCCCTCTTGACTTATGCCAGGGAGAGGTCTGGGTAACAGTACTAAGGAAGAACACGGGGCAGCGGAAGGTGGTGAAGGTCCAGCAACCCCAAGTAACGCGAAGATGGTATGAACCACTCGCACTTGATGGGAGCATCCCGGGAAATTTGCAATGGTACCCCACCCGCCGCAGCCCGTATCTCGAGTACTATCTAGTGAGGCAATGAAATGAGGAACACCACGGAGATAACTCTCCTGATCGGAAAGACCCGATGTGGATGCTAAGAAGATTATGTTAAATATAGAAGATAAGACTTTGTGTTTTGATGTAATGTTTAGGACCGGGGGTCCTGGTAATGACATAATGTCTACCATACGAGGATGAGAGAAATAAGGGACCGAGTTGAGGAGAAAATTTCCTGTAGGACTAATGGGGCTAACTTGCTATAAGCAAAGCGACCCTGTCTTACATCCAGGAAAGTACCGATGGTACGCTTGGGGGAAAAGAGGTAGAAATGACAAATAATGATTAGCTTATGAGATATGTAGTATACAGAAGGAATTACCTTTAGAAGTCTCACCCGAAGCGAGTAACTCTAAAACCATGCAACACTGAAGGTTCAAGATGGCCCGACGTGCATGAGGAGGGATCATGAGAACTGTAGGAACAAGAACTCGCTAAGTTGCTATCATGCAACGCCTCGTGAGGAAGTACGACCTAACTACCATGGTAAACTTGTGAGAACGAGTACGGGAGCGAGACTATATAAATTTGAACAAGAACCTTTGACTGGAATGTGAACCCGATTAGGGAATAGCACTGCACTGACACACCGTACCGGTGGCTCAGTCTGCATGGTGCACTTGCCACTGCAAGTGCCACATTAACCAAAGCATTAAAATTCAACCTACCTTGCGCACTTGCTACAGCAAGTGCAGCGACAGTAAACTAACCCTAAAGGACGTGGTGGTCCAGGCGGTTACCAATAAACACTAAATCTTATGTAAGTCCGTAATGCAATAAAACAGGACACACCCTTCTTAAGGGCAGGGGTACGAAACCCTTGGGTTTGAGGTCGATAAAACCTCGGGAAGACCTAGCCGGTCTGACCACTTAACCTGAAAGTAATACACCATTTAGTAGGATATTAAAAAGGGGAGTAAATGAGAATAACAATTAGTGCCTTCAAGTCTAACCCCAGTGCCGGTATGGACATTAAACGTCAATCATTACCAATGGGGAGTGACGGGTCTTCAGGACCAGCATAACCATATTCAGTGAGTGTGCGGCACTCGTGGTTAAACCACTACCATTGAACATTGCCAGAGGGCAAGGAGTGAGCTATACGAGACGGACTTTAAAATAATAATAATAATAATAAATAAATAAGAATTAATAAGCAGATGTGAACGTGCAATAAAAGGGGCCGATGTAATGCCCACACCACACACACCGGAGGTGTGGTTGATCCATTATGCTGCTAGACTCCGTATGGAGGGCAGTGGATACAAACAAAAGGGTGAAAATTGCCTGGCGACGGAAGATACCGTTACCTCAAAGAGGATGGAGGAAATATGAGTTGAATAAGAGTAAGGACTACACAATGAAGAGGAATGATTAGCGGAAACCACTAAGTTGTGGGTATCCAATTGTAACCTCAGGAGAAAGTATTAGAACCAACTAGGAATAAATTAAATAACAAGATTAACAGTCATTTAACTATCAGAATAAGTATTGAGTCTGAATATCGTATGACATAGGCCTACGGAGGGATACCTTAGTACCACCAAAGTGACCCAAAACTAGGGGAAAAAGGGTGATGAATCACAAGTACTGATTAATATCAGACTAACGGGACTACCATAAGACAGGGGAAACCCGAGGTGTCAACCTTTATCATGGAGTCCGGAAACACCATATGGTGTAACCCAATAGATTGGGTGGAATCCGCATACTGAAAACTCAGGTCTGAAGGCGTTAACAGCCTAGGAGTGAACGGGAGAGATAACGGGTAGTTACTGATCCCCACTCACAAATAACCAGATGACGAGCATGTGGAAACCAGAATTAGGGCGATAAGTCGCAAACACCTATCTTAGAGAAAGTAAAGGAAATATACATTAATAAAGGAAACCATAGAACCTAATATTAGGGCCATTCTGACATCAAAGGTTAAGAATTGGCAGCATAGTCACTTAAACTTAAATTACCGGGACTAAGAGTACGATGATCACCGGGTACGAACGCTACGAGTGCACTAAACGAGACATGGGACGACCGCACTCCTAGGAGCTTGTGGGCCTGACAAACTATATGAAGTTAGTTGGGTAAGTAGTAATGTATCAGTATGGTACCCCATGCATGTAAACGAGTGGTGTAGGACCCAGGAGGTAATCAACTCTGTGTCTAAGTCAGCGAATGGAACCCTGACTAGGTAAACCATGTAATGACGAGAGAGATCTCAGTCAAACTAGCAAGGTTAGGAAAAATCAAGGATAGCTTGATAATAAAGTGACATAAGGTCGCAACTCCACAGTGGAGGAGTTAAACATAAGTTTTGGGGATTTTAGTAAACGAGGAAACTAAGGCCAATTTAATGGTAATGGCAAATTGAACTCATGAATGAAAAGAGGAATTGAGGTATCTAAGGAAGTTATATTAGAGAAACCTTTGTGATAATAGATGCTACCCAAAAAGGGGGCACAGAGAGAATTATACCACGCGCTGAGGGCGCCGCGATGATGTCGCATTAAATAATAATAACCACATGCTCAAGTCATAAACGTTAGTATGTTAGTACCAATTAGGTTTGAACAGAGAATGAATACCAAGCTAAAACCCATAGTCGTATTGTATGTTTACAACAGACGAAGGGCAAAAGCGAGCATTACAAGAGATACTCTAAGCCGGAGATTAGATACTCCGTGCAAACCGCAACGGCGGATAACCGTCCAATCGACTGGTACATGGTGCGCAACAAGCGACCATTATAATAACTGTTAACCGATTATGCAGGTGAGAATCAGAAGGTGGAAGATCAGATAAACAAATGGATTCCCCTAATGGAGAAGAGGGATGAACCATATATGCGGACACTAAAATACCAACACACGAGGGATACGAGTTCACACTAGCAAAAGCGGACCTACAAGGTACCCAAAGAACGAACTCATTCCAGAGGGAAATAACTTGGAGTTATGAAGCGCCAGTTAGATGCGCATATCAGACTAGCGGGTCTTGAGATGGAATCTTATAACACTGATGTAAGCACTAGATGCTAGAGCATAGCTTGACAAACTTATACCGAAGGTTAGTTCGGTAGGTGGCATGACTCATGGGAATATACCTTGAGCATGTAAAGAATTCAGGAGGATTGAATAGAATGGTTAGTCGAAATAATAAGCGTGTGTGACTAACGATACCACACAGTCAAATAAATTACTCCATTCCCATAATTATGGAAGACCGTGTAGAAAACACCGTCACATGGAGTTGAAATCGACATAAAACTACTATCTAGGAGGGGTAAACTACCATAAGGAAGTTGGGCATACTGCTTGCGGAGCGAGTGGGCCCATATTGCTTAGGTTTGACATACCTAGCAGGCTTGAGGAACACAAATGATGTGTTTACATCTTCCGATCAAACCGTATATGAATATACATACACCTAAGTGAGGTAGGCGGTATAACCTGAGGGGCTAAAGCCCGACCCTATGGAAAAAGGGGTAATGAAATATGTAACACATTAGTGCACGAATAATCCCACTGGAATGGAACATCTTGAACTTATTACTTCACGATGATATATTCGTAGATTACGTGGGCGTAATCATTTTTAAGGGGGGTAGAGCGATTAAAATATACCGTACGTAGGAGTACGTAGCGCATGGTACACATGCAGCAAACACTATTATTGTACGTGGAGTACAAGTGTTACGATTGTGTTATGTTACTTGAGGTAATATGTGATGTATTATGTGTGTGAACATAAATATATTTTAGTTCGCATTAGTTATGGCGAATAGGAAAGGGAGAACAGATAGAGTGTTCTTATCCTAATTCCGATTATTTATGCAAACGTTGCGAACACTAAACACATAAACGCCTAACTTGTTATCTCCGGTTGAGAGTTCAAGTAGGTCTATCTGGTAGCTTCGATGGGAGATGGCAAATAAAAGGAGTAGAAAGCTCCATATCATATGATTCGTGACTCGGTATGAAACCGAGTATTGGAATGCGATGAGTGAGTCGGCATGAGACCGATGTATAGCCTAGTGGAGGTAAAACCTCTAGGAATTGTATGAATAATTATAAGTCGAGTGAACTTGGTTCGTGGTTAGGATACATGACCCTATATGCCGGTGATTAGGTTAATTACACTAGTTGACTTGTGTATCTATGGGATACGAGGTGGTAAATATCAAGAGGAAACGAGATTAGAAGTGAATAAACAATTGATTGATTGAATTTGACGTGGGAAGTTGAACTTGATCCTGGTCCGATCAAGGGAAACCGAACACAAATTAAGGTGAGAGATAGTTCAACACTGACGCTGACCACGTCGGGGTTGAACGATTCTCGAAACTTCCTACAAGTGGACACAGATATGAATGGAAATTGGAATTTAGGCGTCACTCGAAGAGCCGTGGACCGTGGAGTCCTTCGCCATTAGACCGGTGTGTCTGCGAGTGACATCACCCAGAGAGCCGTGGACCGCAGAGCCCTTTGTCATTAGACCGGTGTGTCTGTGGGTGACTAAGGAAATAAGGTGACTGCCCGAGGAGCCGTGGACCGCAGTGTCCTTCGTTATGATCAAACCGGTGTGTCCGCGGGTAGTAGACGTTGGTTGGGTTGGGGATCGTCAGGTCCTGGTCTTTAAGACTGCTTCCCTGTGAGTTGTCAACGTTAACTATATGTGCACACATACATGTGGAATGATGTGTGAGTATCCTCGCGAGATACTAACATGTAGATAGGGATGCGTGGAGTATCCCTTGCGAACACCTTTGAGTACTTTATGAGATTTGCACCTTGTCTAGTGCTTGTATTATGAGTTTTGCACCTTGTCTAGTGCTGTGTACCATGGGTTTTGCACCTTGTCTAGTGCGGTGTACTATGAGTTTTGTACCTGGATGATATATATATAGTACCGTTGAGTACTTTTGTGGATGAATTTGATGTGCACCTTGCTTAGTGATGTGATATGATTGAGTTTATACCATGAGTTGGCTATTTGATATATGCTGTATGTATAGACTAGGTTTGAACCTAGTGGGAGTTACTCCCTAGCAATGGACTGTTTGGTTACTTAGTGGAACTTGATTCCTTAGGTGAACTGTAGAGGATTAAGGACTTCGGGACGAAGCCTTTTTAAGGGGGGTAGACTGAAATACCCCTAATCTTTAAAATATAATTAAATGATCTATTAATGATCTAAGAGGATTATTAAACATCTAAATATTATTGGGGAACAATCTAAAAGATCTCAACAAGGCAAAAACACGCCTTAAGATCGGTAAAGCCAAAAATGTGCTTTAAGACACCATGAAGGTTGTATGACCCCAAGTAGGACCCAAGTGGATTCCTAGGTATTATAATGAAGTAAGGAACACAATAAAACAATTCTCAAGGAGAACTAAGCTCAGGAACACCCTGTGACACAAAAATGTGCGCTAAAACTCCTTAAAGCACGTTTTGTGAGATTGCCTTTTAAATTGATTTTTAATGGGCTTAAAAATTATAATTATCCTTAAATATGATATATAATCATATTATCATATTAGGAATCTAATCCCAGAAATTTACGAATTTTTACAAATTTATTATTAAAATATTAATAAAACCCTAAGTGGGGCCCGCATGAGTCAATATTGACCAAGCATGGTCAATGGTCAACTAATTGACCCACTTGGACCATGGCAGCCGGCTGGCAATAAGAGAGGAGGCAAAATAATTCCTTGATTGACAATAATGCTACCTAATACATTACTTTTTGAAAATTAAGCTTACTTTTACATTATTTCAAATTCTTTCAATCATTCCTTCCTTCCTCCTTCCTTCCTTGTCCGATCTCCTCCATCCCAGCCGAGCCCTCCCTTCCTCTCAAGCTCTCAAAGCTTGCTCTTGAACATGGAAGGCAAACCTAGCTCTTAAGTCCTTAAGGTAAGTGTTTTAATGTCATTTTTAGCCCTTTTTCTTCATCTCTTCACTACCAACACCTAAATTTCGTGGCTCATCAATTCCTATGGCTTATTCTCAGTGTTCTAAGGTTAGAACAAGAGCTAAACTCGGTTGAGACCAGTAGAGGGACCAAGGTTGTTCAAATCTACATTTTAAGGTAAAAATGTGCTTTAAGCTCATAACTTTTGATTCCCTTCGATTTTGGCTGTGAAACTTTGGTCATAGCCTCAACTTCTTCTCCTTTTCATGTGGAATCTGTTGTTTAGCCATTTGGAGCAAGGGTGACCGAGATCCAAGAGAAATACTCTCTTTTAAGGCATTTTTCCAAGGTAAAACCTAATAACAAGGTAGTATTTCGAGATCTAACTATTTCCTATGTCAATATGGTGGATCTAACACCTTGTGGTGTGTTTGGTTCAGGTCGAAAATACCTAGAACTTCCCTTGCATTTTTAAGGTGATTTTTGCCTTAAATCTTACATTAATTATCCCTTATGGTTAAGCTCAAGCTTGGAGGGTAACCATATCTTGTTTTTGTGTATTAAACATGTCTAAATCAAGTGGTGATTTTTCCTACAAGTGGCCGAGAGCATACAAGGCTTAATCAAGGTATAAACACCTTAAACTTATGGTTTTTGTAATTTTTAAGCATATACATATATATGGCCGAGAGTGAATATATATTATAGGTCATATTGACCTAAAAATGGAAAAAAATGGCTAAGATAAATTAAGCTAGTCATTTAAGGGATTTAATTAACATGATGGTCAAATTATGACATTATGTGGAAAAATAATTAAACCTAAGTGAGGCCGAATATACATGCTATATTTTGAGACATTTATTGTGTAATTTATTTTGCAAGTTCAAGATTGTAATAAGGCCATGTCATTAGGCCATTTTAATTTAAGTTTATAAGCTTATTTAGTTTTATTTATGCTTATAATTAAAATTGGGGCCAATTCGTAATTACTAGGAATTTAGAAAGCCGTGGGCTTAATTTAGAGCAATTTAGGCTTTTTAAATAAATTTAATAAAAATTATAACATTTTATAAAGTTTTGGGTCAAAACTGTAAAAATAGAAAAGTATGGGGTATTGTTGGTAATTACCGAAAGTTTGAGTCCCAATTGGTATTAGAAGTCAAAGTTGACTATATAGGAGACTTTGACCAACTTTGGAGAATTTTAGAAATTAAAATACTACCTTATAATAAGATACTTATTAAATTGTAAAAGATTTATAAGACTTGGGGTGGTATTGTGATTTCCGAAAACTTGGGGGTACTAAAAGGAGTTTAGTACAAACCTTAGGTTATTAGGAATTTTTAGGAATTGATTTGGTTAAATTTGGAGTTAATATGAATTAAATAAGTATAATATAAGGTATTTCATAATATTGTTACAAATGGGTACATGTGGTAAAATCGGATTTAGAGAAAGTATAAGGTTAGGAATAATGTTTATAACCTTTTGGTATAGTTTGGTGATTTTTGGAATTATATACAAGGTTTTATAAGGACATATGTATAATATATGATTTTAATGGAATTAGAAAACTATATGTTATAAAGAGGGGAAATTGGTGAATATAGAAAGTTAAGTGGTGGAAAAATAATTTAAATAGACCATGGGGTCTGTTCGGTTATTTTGAGAAAATATAACCATAGGTTATAATTATATTAAGGAATAAGGATTATAATATAAGGTATATACTATAAGTGTAACAAGGAAATATAATTTGGGGTTGAGTTGTAAATTATGGAAGTTTGGTGGGAATTAATTAATACCGAGAGTGTTAAGGGCTGTTTGGTATTTATTAACAATATATAACTATAAGTTATAATTGTTTTAATGACATAGTTGTCAAAATATATGTTATATAACTATAATATAACATGGTATAAATTATGTGGAGGATTTTGTAAATAATTAAGGAACATAGGTGCTGTTCGGAAATTAATATTTTTGAATGAACTTTATAATATGGTTTTGATGTTATAAGAATTATAACATTTGTAATATAAGAGGTATTCATTAAAAAGAATGAATATATATTATAAGAATTGCCATATAAGAATAGTTCCATGAATACATACACATAAATAAATATGTGTTGTGGAGGAAAATATAATATGGTTTAATGACCATATATTTTCATAATTAAAATGACGTATGATAAAGGGAAAAGAATTACAAACATTGGATATGGAATGTTAGGACTGTACATGTGATAATAAGGATTGATAATGCAAAGTATTGTTTACCACATTGAATTTGGGAAAAAGAAAAAAAAAGAGAGAAACAAACCTTAGAAAAATAAATACTAAGGTGAAATGTATGGTGTATGACAAGAATCATACATGCAATATAGAAACAAACTATATGATGTACAAACATACATTAGGTTACATGCGATAACAAAAGCTCAACTATAAAGTATATTAATATACGAGACAAGACTACGCTTGTAATATAACACTTTTCCAATCTCGAGTTAAACCTAAAACCCGACAAACATTGACAGTTAATAACGGGGGTTAACCGGGAGGTATTAGTGACGGTACGGGGTACCGTAGAATTTTGTGTTGTTATACAGTGTGCTAATCAGTAGCATTATGTATTGTATAGACTGTTAGAGACGACGCACGGAGCATAGGATCTTGCTGATTCATACTCCACCGTAATACTTTCAGGGTGAACGGTATGTTATTTATGTGGCTTGATTGTCTCTGAGGATTTCCTCAGTTCAGACATTGTGTGAAAATCTGTGATAAGATTGAATGTCTGCTTGTGTGAATTAATATGCTTGAGTTGTGTATTAATGCTGCCTTATTATTACTGTTGTGCGATAACAGTACCGTTCGTATATATGAACATATTATAAAACGAACTAGCGGCAATGATGCTATCTTATGTGTAATAAGGAACGTAAGTAAAACGTTGTAGCATTAGGATAGTAAGATATATAAAATATCTGAGACTTATATACGGAGCATTGGCCTCTTTAACGCCGCTCTCGTATCTAGCACTGGATCCCGAGTCGACATACTCAGGATTGGACTACGACCTTGGTCTGCTGTGTTAGAAAAAAAAGAATAGTAAAGCGATGCGATGGTATAGATAAGTTTATCAAGGATGTGGCTCTTGCTGTGAACTGTGATCCATTAACGATACTAGGACACCGTGTGGTAGCCGTAAGTATCTGGATAAATTTCCAACGAACTACAGATTGTTCGTAGGACGGAGACTCTACCGCTGGAGTGGCTATTGCCGTGGGTGACCCGCCATAAGAGATGGGTAACTTAGAGACACGTCGTTCTAACGAGACGTTGTCATTAGACATGACTGAACAATTACGAACGACTATATTAACTCGTACATTAGGCGAACATTATTTGGGCTTGCATGCCAAAGACGAGAGTTCATACTCGTTTATAATTCTCGTTACTTCGCCTTGTTGTTCATTGGTTGTGCTTTGTGGTTATGTGTGGTATGTTGGTGGATTTGTTTGAACGAGCCATTGTGCTCATATTGTGTGTTGTGAACTGGTTGTGTCGAGTCACCGTACTCATGTGTGGATTGTGGTTGGGTGTCTGGTCGAGTGAGTCGCTGAACTCAATTATGAAATATTAAGTGTTTGTTGGAATGGAGTCTCTGTACTCATATAAGCGCTGCAAACGCTTTCAGTGGTTTATTACGATGCGATGTGTGAAGCCGGGGGCTTGTTTGTTATTTGAGATTACTGCAATATATATTGTTGTTTACAGTTTCAACATTGAACTATTTGTATGGAAACGAATTGCATACTCTCGACCAAATAACTGAATGGTCCGAGGGTGCACGACAGTCAGGTAATAACATACTCAGCAGGGGCTGATTCCATACCACAAACTACCATTTTTGCAGGTATGCAACTTCCGGTGTCGGCAAAGAGAGTGACGCGCTGGGTAGTTTGATTACAGTTATTTAAACACGCACTGTAGCATTTTAAATACGAACCTAGAAACATGTATAGGTTTTGGATACGTAGAAAGCTCACTGTGAATGTATTTTATATTGGTTTTGGGAGTTTAGATCTATCTCTTGTTGTCACTGCGAGAAAATGTTTCGTATTAAAGAGCTTATCAGGAAGCACGTTATTACTCGTATGGGCGAGCAGGAACGGTGACCAGTAGTCAATTGTTGAGATTACCGCTGCGATTATATTGTTAAGTAAGATGATTAGGAGCCGAATAGAGTAGGGGTGTTACACTAGGTACTATGGATATCCGGTAAACACCGGGAAGTCCTGACTAACGCACCTCTCACTCTATCTCTCAACCCTTAACCCATAACTCAATCGCAACCTCATCATTCTCCTAAGTTCGGTATTTCTTGTCTTCAGAGCGTAACTACGCTCTGATACCACTTTTTGTAACACCCCAACTCAATCCAGATGTGGTCTCGCAACTTAACAGTATATATATAAACATGTCACAGCGGAATTCTTTACAATCCAGGACCTTGCCACGGTCTGACTACAGAATATACCAAACATTAGTACATAATAACCTTAACCAAATACATATTCTTCTTACAATCCCCTCACAACCTATACATCTTACTAACTCAATTGCCATACGAGTGTACATGCACAACTCGTAGGTCACACCTAATTCTTAACACTTGTATCCTCTTCTTACTCTGGCGACGGCCGCCTCCTGATGTACACCTGTGTAGTAAAAACAGCCCCCAAAGGGGGTCAGCACGAATACTGGTACGATCCCCTCATGGCCCCCAAGCTAACGTGGCTACGACGACTAATTGTCGATAGCATGGAGGTTGATTAAATGCACAACATAATAGTAAATGTTGTAAACAACAATCCATATAGGAACAATCAAAGTTCACACATAATGAACGACTTAAATGCGTTCCCTTAATTAGAGAGTTAGTTATTTAACTCCTTAAGTAATGTTCCCTCTTAATCTTAGTCCATCCTTATCTCACCTCAATCTTAGTCTTATCTTAATCTAAGAAACAACCATCCTTTAATAAGGAGTGGATGTCGCTTATATTAATCTTAATTATACAAACCATCCTTTAAAGAGGACTGGTTGCAACTCATCTTAACCTTACCTTAATCTTAAACTTAACAATACAAACCATCCTTTAAAAAGGAATGGTTGCAACTTATCTTATCCTTACCTTAATCTTAAACTTAACAATACAAACCATCCTTTAAAAAGGAATGGTTGCAACTTATCTTATCCTTACCTTAATCTTAAACTTAACAATACAAACCATCCTTTAAAAAGGAATGGTTGCAACTTATCTTATCCTTACCTTAATCTTAAACTTAACTTAATCTCAATATACAAACCGTTCCTGGAAGGGAATGGTTGTAGCTTAATTCGAACCTGGGATTTAGGTGATCCCACCGCACCATCTTAATGCCACCTACTCTGGACGGGAGTCCAGCGCAGCTGAGCCGGCAACTGGCCCTAGGCTACAAGTCCGAAGACAAGTCCTTAAGCGGAGGGCGGATCTGATTCAGATACCATCCCCCTTTTTCCTTAGCATGCATGACCGGAGATCGGTCCCGGGTTTCCTCACTCAAGTTCCAGTTAGTAATAGTCTCAAGACCATGTTTGTTGGTTAACCTCTTTCGGTTCATATCGTCCCTCATTAGGGAGCGTTCCTTAGTCTCACTCAATTCCTTACTAAACATTGGTTAGTAAGTTCTCACGGTATGTTGTGTTAGTTTTCAAACATCACACAACAATACAATAAATATAATATATTCTGGTTGCATGCTTTATCTTGTTTAGTGAGCACACAAAAACAAATAGCACACAAGCCGAGGGACACCTCGTTAGCAAGCAGGTCACAAGAGAACTGTACCGTTCACCGTTGGCCGTTCGGTTGCTTAATCTCTTCCGGAGTCCAATTCCAAGTCCTAAAACATTCATTCAGTTTTAGGTTGTTAATCACTTAACTCAATTCAACTTACTTATCTTACTTAACTCACTTAACCCTTAATGATTCCATCCTAACACCTCTTAAGTCTTACAACTTAATCTTGCAAACTTAACCTTAAACTTTTAAGTTTATTCTTAACTTAATCCCTTAGGTCTTTATACCTCTAATCATCATTGCCCCCTTAATGGGGTACCATTAATACCACTAAACTCTCTTAGGGTTTCTTTCTTCTTTTTTTTTTTATGGTCCGACCGACCCACCGACCGACCCACCCCCTGGGTAGGTCGGCTGCAGAGAACATCCAACTTCACAGTTTCAGCCCGACCGACCCAGACTGGGGTCGGTCCCCTGGGTAGGTCGGCTGCAGAAACTTCCCATACATTGTCAAACTTTCTCCAAATTTTTCCTCAAGCCTCCTAATGTGTTCTAACATCATTTGGCACATCAACACACCTTATAACCTCCACCAAACTCATTAAAACAACTTCCAAAGATCTTCTCAAACATTTGCTCAATTCTTACAAACACTCCTAACACTAATCATATAATTCCTTACATTACCAACTTGTATCTTTACCAAACCTTCAACCAACCCAAGTGTTCCCTCCTTAACAGTTTGGGCACTTCATAAACATTATTTTCCATCTTCAGTTCATTTACCAAAACTTCCTCAAGTCATCTTACATAACCATGCACAAATTCCTCTATTTTCCATTTATTACTCATCATTCCTAAACTCTTGGGCATACCTAAACATTTCTTGTCATCCTCTTAGTACCTTAACCTTGTTCTTCTTTACCTTAACTATACTACACCCTCCTTGGACATTTCCACCTCCTTTTACTCACTTACTCACCTTCCTCATGATCACACGCTCTTTTACATTCCTAGTCATTTTCCTTGACATTTGAATACATTCTCCCTCACCTTTCTCTTCCATCACCTAAGTCCACTTATTACAATCTAAACTAAACCTCGTTAGTCCTCTACTAACATCATCACTACTTAGGCAAGCTTCCCAAGACTTTCATTGATATATTCCCAAGTTCATACCTAAATCATCTTAAGCATTATACACCTTCTCCTTAAAACTTATGCACAAGTCTTACATTCCTCATATCATGATTTTGGTGTGTTTAATACACTCACCAACCCTCTAATTCCTCCTAGACATCTCTAGGTCATTCTAAACCTCAAGAACTCCTTAGTTAACTCATTTCCACCCAATTTTCTTTTCATGCTCCCTAGTAAACCCTAGGGCATATTAGCTCACCACCATCACCTAAACACTTATTTTCTACTCAAATTTCGTCATAGCACCTCTAGCATCATATCATACCCAAACACATTATTTTTCCTCATTCATCCATCTCACACACATCAAGTTCTTTCTCATCATATCTCATCACCCAAACCAACTCATTCACAACAAACTCAATATATTGCAATAATCTTAAATTGCATAGCACCAAGGCTCTTAAATGACATGGCTCTTAGGCCCTTAAATAACTTAAACTTAAACATTGAATTTCCCACATATAAAAGCTTTCAACCTGCAAATACACCCATCAATTGCATAGTAGTTATAATGCTCTTAAAACTCCTCTTAAACTTATATTACTAACTCATTCCCATTGGCTCCTTAGTCACAAGTTCACAAGCTTATTTAAGTTCTTTTTCTTAGGTTATATAACCCAATACACAATGTAAGCTCTAAGCCACATTGGTATCCACCTAAACTCATCCCTTAAAACTTAAACCACCATTAGATAAGTAATTTACCTTGTTTTCTCAAGCTTATTTTATCTTCCTCCTTAGACCTTCTTCTTGAATGAATATCGGCCACCACTTAAACTTCCTTTGCCAATGTTCTAACCAATATTCAATGACTCACATGAGTACTAAACAATACACTAACCTCAAGGAATGAAACCCTAGGTTAGAAATGTGTTCTAAGGCATAAAAGTGGATGATTACCTTTGAAGTCTCAAGATAGACTTTGGCATTGAATGAAATAGGACCTCCACTAGTCCTTGGTTAATAAATCAAGCTAGAACAAGGCATAAAAACAAGGCCCCATGAGTAGTAATTTTCGGCCATGTAAGGAAGTGATGGAAACTTGGTTTTTCTTACATTTTCTTTACCTTAAGAGAATGGAGAAGCTAATGAGCTCTTCAAACTTGATTTTCCTCCATCAATGGAGTTTTCTCATGGCACCAAAATGGAGCTTTGTAGGATTTGAAAAGATAGAAAGATAGGTCTTGGCCTAACTAATAGAAATATGTGTTTAGTTTTTGATTTGGAGCAAAGATGAACACTTGGTGAGCAATTGAAGGTGGAGCACCCATGGATGGAGCTCTCTCGGTTTGGAGCAAGAGAAGAGAAGAAGAAGCGAGAGAGAGAGAGAAGAAGAGAAATCATGGAAGGACCTCCACTAATTCAGTACACATGTTGATTAAAGATAATGATGGACATTTAGCCACTCAAACTCAATTCTAAGACAATTTCTCAAAAATGTGCTTTAAGACTTCTTAAAGCACATTTTGTGTTTTAACTTGTTTTCAAGCTTGGTTTTCTTTGGTAATGGTTTAAATGACCATTAGAATATACTAAGGTCTTATCATGATATTTGGGTACTCACCCAAGTCTCTCCAAGCTTAGAGCACATTTTTGCCCTAATTGCCCTTAAGGCATTTCTTACGTTTTCCTTGGTTTAAATTGTCTACCAATCTTACTAAGGCATATTTTAGCCTTATACATCATGATTTGATGTTTACTTAGCATACTTAGGTTTGGGGTATTTCAATCTACCCCCTTAAAAGAACTTTGTCCCAAAGTTCCCATGCATCTTATCTCATTAGAATACATGTATTACCTCATTCCTTAGATCATATAGATCATACTTATGTATACTTAAACTCATTGAATCCTTAAGTCCACCATATGCTTATTCTTAAATATCACACAATATGCTTACGCATGTATAGCACTCAAAATTCTTTTGTTCCTTTTTGATGATTAAAACATTCACATAACTTCCATCGTATTCTCCCATGTCACCGGTCCGTAGGCAATGGCTCATTCGTCCTCGTCACCATGGGCCAGAATACAAAACACGCTGCTCTCCCCATGTCACCGGTCCGAAGACAAAGGCTCGTGCGTCCTCGACTTCATGGGCGAGACTCAATAAAAAGGTAATCCTTTTTATGAGGTCATGTGAGGAATAATTCCTCTAATTAAAAATACAATCAACTCCAATTTCATTTTATCCCAAGGCCTCTATCCTTAGTGTGATTAAATTGTGACCACTAGTAGGGAGTTTCAGGAATCATCCAACCCCGATGTGATCAGCATTAGTGTAGAACTATCCTTCCACCCCAATTTGTTTTCGGTTTCCCTTGATCCCTAGAAAATCAAGTTCCACCTCCCACGTCATTTTCAAACATCCAAATAATTCACTCATGTCCAATTTTCTATCTTTTTAGTTCTTCTAATCATAATCAATACATCTCCGAAGTGTGGACTCATTCCATCAAACATTCCCAACTCATCTCTTAGTAATTACTTCAAGGCTTAAATTCCTACTAAATTCTATATCAGTCTCATACCAACTTCCACTGTCTCATACCACATAGCATTACTATTTCCTAACCCATAATCATATCAAATTGTATCCCATAATGTTATCTTATTCTTATCTCCCACATAGTCTCATATTGACTCATACCTCATATATTCTTATTTCTTAAGTCTCCTTAATCCTCTTCCTTAATTCTCTTAACTTGTGCTCACACCGGAGTTAACAAGATAAGTACTTAATATGTATGGTATTCACATCTTCTGTGTGCAATAACCATGATTTATCTCAAAATGTTTATATAAAACATATTCTCAAATTATTTTATGCTATGCACACCGTAGTTTATGTACTCAGTACACAAACATATGCTAAGCGGTTTTCGCTCTACCCCCCTTAAAATGGATTACGCCCACGTAATCGACGTTACATCATCTTTGAACATAAGTTCAAGATGTCTAATTCTCACCAAGCATTCTAGCTTCCACGTCATCTATCTTACTTATAATTCGATCAGAAATGACTTAGTCTCTGTATCGAGGATTCTTAACGGTACTTATACCGTTTCCTTAACTTAGTTTGGTCTAATCTCAAAGGTAGTGATCTGCTAGCTTCCGCTGCACGACTCTGATAGCTTTAGGTTTATTTGCCTCTCTTATCCTTTTATAGTATTGTATATCCTTCTGCGTCCTTACAGTTTAGGAATATTGGTCTCTCAATGGACACGTGTTATCTTTATATATACACGGCCTTGATGAGTTGTAGCTCGTCTATCCAGTCTCCCTGGAGATCTAATGTTCATACTCTTAGTGTTTTCTCGAATGTCTAAATCATTCTCTCCAACTGACCTTTGGTCTGAGGATGATTCTTAGTCTGAAACTACTGTTTAGTGCGTATCGCGCTTTACAGTCTTAATTCCTTACATCTTAAGACATATCCAATGTTTGTACTTAACAATCCGTGCTTTTCGCACTTCATAGTCCTTAATTATCTGTTCTCTGGTTCCTCTGTGGTGCTGATTCAACTGAATTCTTCTCTTCGACTGTTTGCGGTAATGGCTGCTCTTGTCTGATCTTGTGTCGCTG
Organism: Limonium bicolor; assembly: GCA_023374045.1. Taxonomy (NCBI): domain Eukaryota; kingdom Viridiplantae; phylum Streptophyta; class Magnoliopsida; order Caryophyllales; family Plumbaginaceae; genus Limonium; species Limonium bicolor. The sequence continues at coordinate 83,164,509 of CM041781.1, read as the reverse complement.
TCCGTGGTACGGAGTCGACTACCTCCCGTGTTCCTTACACCACTCGTCTACATGCATGGGGTACCTTACTGGTACATTACTACTTACCCAACTAACTCATAAATGAGCATGTTAGGCCTGCAAGCCCCTGTGGGGTGCAATCGTCCCACGTCTCGTTTTAGTAAACTCATAGTGTCCGTCACACGTTTAGCTATTGCTAATTATGAAGTATTCTGTTGTCGATCTCCTCTTTCATTGTTCCATAATAACATTTATTGTTCTTCTTGAAGTCAATCAAGGGAAATCCATTTACTGCGTTCTTGGGTATGGTATGCTCCAGCTCCTTTCTGTATTTCGTATTGATTCTATTTCTTAGTAGCTTAGGTCTCTTTCCATAGAGCCTCTTATCTTCTTTCTCATATTCATTCTATTAGGAAAGCACTTCCAGTTCCTTAAGGAATGGGTAGTGTGCTTCCTGCGAAATCTTACCTAACCAGGTCCAGACTACTGGCATCAACGCTCAGTTCGTGTACCATCTTATTTTCTTACTTATGCTAGTCTTAACTCATAAATCTAATTGCCTCAGTGTCAATATTTGACGGCTCATACATAATGGTCGCCTTACCGCGCACCATGATTTAATCCACTTATCTAACTATTGCACTCACGACCACTACTACCGTGGTAGTTGGCCTTTACCATGTTGCCCATTAATGGTGCAACCTCTTACTCACTTATTCTAATGTCTTACCTTATACTCAATTTCTTGGGTAACACACTGGGAGTTCTCTCATTCTGGTGTACGGCGGTTGTCATACCGTGCTGTAAAATAGTTGATTCTTAATACGAAGGTGTTCTGTTCCAATCTCAGATTCGTAAGTAGGCTAATTTCTCTCGCTTTCTTTCATCCTTAGTGATGTTATCTACCATGTAGTTTAATTGGTTACTGAAGAAGTCATCCACTGAATCACAAGCTTTTCTGGGCATTGATTAATTGACGTGCCATAATGTGCAGTCACAATGTTTATCTCTGACGATCACTAATTCTTACATCCTGGGTGTTGGATATGAGGTCTATCTCTGCAACCTACCTTATTACTCAAGTGTATCTGATATATTTCAAGGAAATCTCAAGGTTCATAGTTTCCATTTTCTAAATAAAGTGTATTTTATCTCTAATATGTGAAAGCCCTTTTGAGGGGTTCATTCCCCCTCATGGCCTCACAACAAGGAGAGGTATCCCCACCCTAAAAGGCATGGTTCGTTCCCCGCTCCTGTCCTTGGCATTATCTCAATATTCTCATTGGTGCCTTTTCCTGGCAATATTTTCCCAATCTAAGTTAGGTTTGGTAACCATTCATATCTATGAATTGTAGTTCCTTCGTCCTTCTGGCTTAAATAAGTTCTCTTACAACTTACTGCGCCTCGGGCTCTGATGTGGTTAGCATCCTGGCTCGTAGGCTCTTAGTGCTTAATGTCTCAGTTCATTACTTATATTCCTACTCATCCGTAGGTCATCCTTATAGGTTCTGGTCCTTTGAACACTATCCACAGTTAGGTTACATATTAACATATAAATGTAGTGTCGGGTTCATGGTAAGTTGCTGCATCCTGCTTCCTGCTATGAAAGTCTATTCAGGAGATCTGAGGTTACTTAGTGTCTTTGACAATACTGTTGCTTGTTAGACTTATGTCTTTTAGCAAATAAGGATAAGTTCGTATTAGGCGTTTGCCTTAAGGTATCCAAGTTGGATATCATTCTGTCATTATACTTCCATCTCAATGCTCCGTTCAACTTCCGTTGACTATGCCACCCGTTGATGATCAATCATACTTGGGTGTTAATGAGTTAGACGAATAGTATTAGCTGTCATTCATCAGTTTGTTCGGCTCGACTATACCCGCTCTGTGGGGGTAGTCCTCTGAGCTTTCCTCCGTGGGATTCGTATGTCCTTAACCCTTGGTAGGTTATATCTTAAGTTTATTTCTTTTATCTTGTTTTCTGGGCTTTCCAACACCTTCATTGTAGAATGTTTGTTATTGGTATTTTTAGTGTTCAAACTGAGAGTTTTATCCCATCCCTGTTGGGAGTCGTTCGGTCGACTGCCTTTATTGTATCTCTTGATACATTCCATGTATGTTGTTACTTACGTGGTGTTTTTGCTCGAATTATTGAGCGATCTCTTAGGTTCCTCTTTGAGATCCGGGTTTGGTGTTCTTACCGCACTGTCGGTGTTGTTGTCGTAGTAGTATGTTGTACTGTTGCTAACATCCATATGGTCTAATATTATGTCCAAGTTCCGCTCCTGGCTGACTGGTGTGTCACCTTATCTCATTTTGGTCAGGTCGTCGGGCCTTCCAAGGTCTTATTTTCCTGTTCTTATGGTTTTACAATCCGGTGTTAATATGTGTTACAAATGTAGCGATCTCCTATCTCGCCTTGATGGCTTTTCGTGTGGCTTAACCATGGTAGCACTTGCTATGGCAAGTGCGCCATGCAGGATGGGTTATTGGTACAAGGTACATCGGTAGTGACACTTCCTTCTAATTTCCATGTAATTGGTAGTCCTCGGGACTCCTTCGATAATCTCTTATTTTGGATAATCGACCATCCGGCAGTTTCCTTGTTGTTTGACCGTACTGTCATACATCCGGGCGTTCCTCTTTCTGAGGGAATCCCTTAATATTTCCTTATGTCTTATTCCTCGCTCCTGTCTCCACACATTTTGTTGTGGTTATTAAGTAATAATTCTCTTTTAGGCACTACCTCGTAGTCCTATTTCGGTATACATTTGTATGAATTTCTACCATCGTCCGCATTATGTCGGCCAGGTCTTGTAACCTTCCTCATTGTATAGGGTTTGGAGTTCCCGGTTCTTAACTGGACTTTCCAGTAATCTCAATCCTCGTGTTTTGTATTATCCTACTGTTATGCTCCTTCAGACCACTTTCCGGTACTCATGTCACTTCCCTTTTTCCTTTCTATTGCACCCGTAGTGCTTTCCTCATCATTGGTATTGCGGGTTATTTCGACTGCGTAGCATGTCGACCCATGTTGCCGGTAATTACCGTTCCCTTTTTGATAGAATTCCATAGGTAGCGCCTGTTCCTCTATTACGCTCCATTAATAACCTCCAAGTTCTCCATAACTGTTGTACAACAAGTTGTTTCTCGTATTGCTTACTGTTAGCTAACTGCCAGATCGGGTTCCCCCGAGTAAGAGAAGGCTTTCTTCTCTCTGGCATTTGTTCCACATATTCAGGGTTAGGGATGTGGAGGGCGGGTCTAGGTACTATGGATATCCGGTAAACACCGGGAAGTCCTGACTAACGCACCTCTCACTCTATCTCCCAACCCTTAACCCATAACTCAATCTCAACCTAAATATTCTCCTAAGTTCGGTATTTCTTGTCCTCAGAGCGTAACTACGCTCTAATTCCACTTTTTGTAACACCCCATCTCGATCCAATCGTGGTTATCACAAACTTATCACCATATATACAAACTCTGCAGCGGATACAAATACATTCCAGGACCTTGCCACGGTCTGACTACAGAATATACCGAACATTAGTACATATTAACGTTAGCCAAATACATATCCTTCTTACAATCCCCTCACATCCTATACATCTTACTAACTCATAATGCCATATGAGTGTACATGCACAACTCGTAGGCCACACTTAACCCGTAACACTTGTACCCCATCTTACTCTCGCGACGGCCGCCTCCTGATGTTCACCTGTGTAGTAAAAACAGCCCCCAAAGGGGGTCAGCACGAATGCTGGTACGATCCTCTCATGGCCCCCAAGCTAACGTGGCTACGACGACTAATTGTCGATAGCATGGAGGTTGATTAGATGCACAACATAATAGTAAATGCTGTAAACAACAATCCAAATATGAACAATCAAAGTTCACACACAATGAACGACTTAAATGCGTTCCCTTAATTAGAGAGTTAGTTATTTAACTCCTTAAGTAATGTTCCCTCTTAATCTTAGTCCATCCTTATCTCACCTCAATCTTAATCTTATCTTAATCTTAGAAACAACCATCCTTTAATAAGGAGTGGATGTAGCTTATCTTAATCTTAATATTACAAACCATCCTTTAAAAAGGAATGGTTGCAACTTATCTTAACCTTACCTTAATCTTAATCTTAACTTATTCTCAGTATACAAACCGTTCCTTGAGGGGAATGGTTGTATCCTAAGTCCAAACCTGGGATTTAGTGATCCCACCGCACCATCTTAATGCCACCTACCCTGGACGGGAGTCCAGCGTAGCTGGGCCGGCAACCGGCCCTAGGCTACAAGTCCGAAGAAAAGTCCTTAATCGGAAGTCGAATCTGCTATAGATACCGACCCCCTTTTCTTAGCATGCATGACCGGAGATCGGTCCCGGGTTTCCTCACTCAAGTTCCAGTTAGTAGTTATCTCAAGACCATGTTTGTTGGTTAACCTCTTTCGGTTCATATCGTCCCTTATTAGGGGGTGTTCCTTAGTCTCACTCAATTCCTTACTAAACATTGGTTAGTAAGTTCTCACGGTATGTTGTGTTAGTTTTCAAACATCACACAACAATACAAGAAATATAATATATTCCGGTTGCATGCTTTATCTTGTTTAGTGAGCACACAAAAACAAATAGCACACAAGCCGAGGGACACCTCGTTAGCAAGCAGGTCACAAGAGAACTGTACCGTTCACCATTGGTCGTTCGGTTGCTTACTCTCCTCCGGAGCCCAAATTCCCAAGTCCTAAAACATTCATTCAGTTTTAGGTTGTTAATCACTTAACTTAATCCAACTTACTTAACTTGCTTAACTTACTTAACCCTTAATGATTCCCACCTAACACCTCTTAAGTCTTACTACCTAATCTTACAACTTAACCTTAAACTTTTAAGTTTATACTTAACTTAACTTAATCCCTTAAGTTCTTAGGGTCCTAATCATTACCACCCTACCAAAGGTATACTTTATTACCTATTACCATCCTTAGAATTCAAAATTTCTTTTTTTTTATTTTTAGGCTCGACCGAACTTCCGACTGACCTTACCTAAGGTCGGTCCATTCCAGAACACTTTACCGTTGAAAATTCTACCCCGACCGACCTTGCAAGTCCGGTCCCCAAGGTCGGTCCATTCCCGAGAGTTTCCCCGAGGGAAATTTAATTAGACCGAACTTGCCAAGTCGTCCGGTCCATGTTCGGTCGATTCCAGAGACTTAATACCGTACAAAATACATGCCCGACCGACCTTGCAAGTCCGGTCCCAAGGTCGGTCCATTCCATAGACTTTCTCCGGTAGTGTAATTTGAGCTCGACCGACCTTGCAAGTCCGGTCCCCAAGGTCGGTCGGCTCCAGAACCTTATTCCTAAATTCCCATGTGACTCCAAACTTCTCCACAAGTTCCCCCATGTGTCCTAATACCATTTAGGCACTTAAACTCACCTTAGAACTTCCTCCAAACTCTTCAAAACAACTTCAAAAGATCTTCTTAAACATTTACTAAATTCTTGCTAAAACTCCTAACACTTGTTAGTTAATTCCTTATCTTTCCAACATGTGCATTTTATCTAAAACTTCAACTAACCAAAGTGTTTCTTTCCTACCCACATAGCTCCTCCTTAACATCACTACATTACATCTTTGCTTTGCTCAATTTCTCACCATTCTCATGACCTTGCGCTCTTATACATTCCTAGTCAATACACCACATCCCCCTTCAATCTTCACTCCCATCACCTAAGTCCACTCATTACCATCTAAACTAAAACCTTATTGTTCCACTACTAGCATCATCACTACTTTAGACAAGCTTCATAAGACTTTCATTGATATGTTTCCAAGTTCATACCTAAATCACCTTAAGCATTATACACCTTCTCCTTAAAACTTATGCGCAAGTCTTACCATTCCTAATATCATGACTTTGGTGTGTTCAATGCACCCATCTACACTCTAATTTCCTCATAGACCATCCTAGGTCATTCTAAACCTCAAGAACTCCTTAGTTCACTAATTTCCACTCAAATTCCTCATAATGACTCCTAGTAAATCCTAGGTCATATTGATTCACCACCATCACCTAAACACTTATTTTCTACTCAAAGTTCGCCATACCACCTCTAGCATCATATCATGCCCAAACACATTTTTCCTCATTTAACCATCTCACACACATAAGTTCTTTCTCATCATATCTCATCACCCAAACCAACTCATTCACAACAAACTCAATATATTGCAATAATCTTAAATTGCATAGCACCAAGGCTCTTAAATGACATGCCTCTTAGGCCCTTAAATAACTTAAACTTAAACACTGAATTTCCCACATATAAAAGCTTTCAACCTGCAAATACACCCATCAATCTCATAGTAGTTATAATTGCTCTTAAAACTCCTCTTAAACTATTACTAACTCATTCCCATTGGCTCCTTAGTCACAAGTTCACAAGCTTATTTAAGTTCTTTTTCTTAGGTTATATAACCCAATACACAATGTAAGCTCTAAGCCACATTGGTATCCACCTAAACTCATCCCTTAAAACTTAAACCACCATTAGGTAAGTAATTTACCTTGTTTTCTCAAGCTTATTTTATCTTCCTCCTTAGACCTTCTTCTTGAATGAATATCGGCCACCACTTAAACTTCCTTTGCCAATGTTCTAACCAATATTCAATGACTCACATGAGTACTAAACAATACACTAACCTCAAGGAATGAAACCCTAGGTTAGAAATGTGTTCTAAGGCATAAAAGTGGATGATTACCTTTGAAGTCTCAAGATAGACTTTGGCATTGAATGAAATAGGACCTCCACTAGTCCTTGGTGAATAAATCAAGCTAGAACAAGGCCCCATGAGTAGTAATTTTCGGCCATGTAAGGAAGTGATGGAAACTTGGTTTTTCTTACATTTTCTTTACCTTAAGAGAATGGAGAAGCTAATGAGCTCTTCAAACTTGATTTTCCTCCATCAATGGAGTTTTCTCATGGCACCAAAATGGAGCTTTGAAGGATTTCAAAAGATAGAAAGATAGGTCTTGGCCTAACTAATAGAAATATGTGTTTAGTTTTTGATTTGGAGCAAAGATGAACACTTGGTGAGCAATTGAAGGTGGAGCACCCATGGATGGAGCTCTCTCGGTTTGGAGCAAGAGAAGAGAAGAAGAAATCATGGAAGGAAGGAGAAATGAAGAGAGAGAAGAAGAAAGGTAGCTTTAATGAAGATATTTTGCTTTTTAAAGCAAATAGAACTTCTTACTTTATCCTCTTCTTTATAACATTATTTGACTACTCATGGTGACTCATCCTCCCTTAGAAAACCGGCCCCCTATTAATTTAGGCAAGTCTTGGTCTTGTTTGACCAACTAATTAGACTTAAGTGATTAAAGACTAAACTAATCACTATTTGGCACTATTCACTAATTAGTGCACATATTTCTGAAATTTTTGATTTCCCATTGATTTAGGCTTCCTAATGTGATACTAATTAGTACACATGTTGATTAAAGTAATGATGGACATTTAGCCACTCAAAACTCAATTCTAAGACAATTTCTCAAAAATGTGCTTTAAGACTTCTTAAAGCACATTTTGTGTTTTAACTTGTTTTCAAGCTTGGTTTTCTTTGGTAATTGGTTTAAAATGACCATTAGAATATAACTAAGGTCTTATCATGATATTTGGGTGCTCACCCAAGTCTCTCCAAGCTTAGAGCACATTTTGCCCTAATTGCCCTTAAGGCATTTTCTTACGTTTTCCTTGGTTTAAATTGTCTACCAATCTTACTAAGGCATATTTAGCCTTAATACATCATGATTTGATGTTTACTTAGCATACTTAGGTTTGGGGTATTTCATCTACCCCCCTTAAAAGAACTTTGTCCCCAAAGTTCCCATGCATCTTATCTCATTAGAATACATGTATTACCTCATTCCTTAGATCATATAGATCATACTTATGTATACTTAAACTCATTGAATCCTTAAGTCCACATATGCTTATTCTAAATATCACACAATATGCTTACGCATGTATAGCACTCAAAATTCTTTTGTTCCTTTTTGATGATTAAAAACATTCACATAACTTCCATCGATTCCCCATGTCACCGGTCCGTAGGCAATGGCTCATTCGTCCTCGTCACCATGGGCCAGAATACAAAACACGCTGCTCTCCCCATGTCACCGTCCGAAGACAAAGGCTCGTGCGTCCTCGACTTCATGGGCGACTCATAAAAAGGTAATCTTTTTATGAGGTCATGTGAGAATAATTCCTCTAATTAAAAATACAATCAACTCCAATTTCATTTTATCCCAAGGCCTCTATCCTTAGTGTGATTAATTGTGACCACTAGTAGGGAGTTTCAGGAATCATCCAACCCCGATGTGATCAGCATCAGTGTAGAACTATCCTTCCACCCCAATTTGTTTTCGGTTTCCCTTGATCCCTAGAAAATCAAGTTCCACCTCCCACGTCATTTTCAAACATCCAAATAATTCACTCATGTCCAATTTTCTATCTTTTTAGTTCTTCTAATCATAATCATACATCTCGAGTGTGGACTCATTCCATCAAACATTCCCAACTCATCTCTTTAATTACTTCAAGGCTTAAATTCCTACTAAATTCTATATCAGTCCTACCAACTTCCACTGTCTCATACCACATAGCATTACTATTTCCTAACCCATAATCATATCAAATTGATCCCATAATGTTATCTTATTCTTATCTCCCACATAGTCTCATATTGACTCATACCTCATATATTCTTATTTCTTAAGTCTCCTTAATCTCTTAATTCTCTTAACTTGTGCTCACACCGGAGTTAACAATATAGTACTTAATATGTATGGTATTCACATCTTCTGTGTGCAATAACCATGATTTATCTCAAATGTTATATAAAACATATTCTCAAATTATTTATGCTATGCACACCGTAGTTTATGTACTCAGTACACAAACATATGCTAAGCGGTTTTCGCTCTACCCCCCTTAAAATGGATTACGCCCACGTAATCGACGTTACATCATCTTTGAACATAAGTTCAGATGTCTAATTCTCACCAAGCATTCTAGCTTCCACGTCATCTATCTTACTTATAATTCGATCAGAAATGACTTAGTCTCTGTATCGAGGATTCTTAACGGTACTTATACCGTTTCCTTAACTTAGTTTGGTCTAATCTCAAAGGTAGTGATCTGCTAGCTTCCTGCACGACTCTGATAGCTTTAGATTTATTTGCCCTCTTATCCTTTTATAGTATTGTAATCCTTTGCGTCCTTACAGTTTAGGAATATTGGTTCTCAATGGACACGTGTTATCTTTATATATAACGGCCTTGATGAGTTGTCATCTATCCAGTCTCCCTGGAGATCTAATGTTCATACTCTTAGTGTTTTCTCGAATGTCTAAATCATTCTCTCCAACTGACCTTTGGTCTGAGGATGATTCTTAGTCTGAAACTACTGTTTAGTGCGTATCGCGCTTTACAGTCTTAATTCCTTACATCTTAAGACATATCCAATGTTTGTACTTAAAATCCGTGCTTTTCGCACTTCTATAGTCCTTAATTATCTTTCTCTGGTTCCTCTGTGGTGCTGATTCAACTGAATTCTTCTCTTCGACTGTTTGCGGTAATGGCTGCTCTTGTCTGATCTTGTGTCGCTGTCCGTGGTACGGAGTCGACTACCTCCCGTGTTCCTTACACCACTCGTCTACATGCATGGGGTACCTTACTGGTACATTACTACTTACCCAACTAACTCATAAATGAGCATGTTAGGCCTGAAGCCCCTGTGGGGGCAGTCGTCCACGTCTCGTTTTAGTAAACTATATTGTCCGTCACACGTTTAGCTATTGCTAATTATGAAGTATTCTGTTGTCGATCTCCTCTTTCATTGTTCCATATAACATTTATTGTTCTTCTTGAAGTCAATCAAGGGAAATCCATTTACTGCGTTCTTGGGTTATGGTATGCTCCAGCTCCTTTCTGTATTTGTATTGATTCTATTTCTTAGTAGCTTAGGTCTCTTTCCATAGAGCCTCTTATCTTCTTTCTCATATTCATTCTATTAGGAAAGCACTTCCAGTTCCTTAAGGAATGGGTAGTGTGCTTCCTGCGAAATCTTACCTAACCAGGTCCAGACTACTGACATCAACGCTCAGTTCGTGTACCATCTTATTTTCTTACTTATGCTAGTCTTAACTCATAAATCTAATTGCCTCAGTGTCAATATTTGACGGCTCATACATAATGGTCGCCTTACCGCGCACCATGACTTAATCCACTTATCTAACTATTGCACTCACGACCACTACTACCGTGGTAGTTGGCCTTTACCATGTTGCCCATTAATGGTGCAACCTCTTACTCACTTATTCTAATGTCTTACCTTATACTCAATCCCTTCTTGGTGTAAACACACTGGGAGTTCTCTCATTCTGGTGTACGGCGGTTGTCATACCGTGCTGTAAAATAGTTGATTCTTAATACGAAGGTGTTCTGTTCCAATCTCAGATTCGTAAGTAGGCTAATTTCTCTCGCTTTCTTTCATCCTTAGTGATGTTATCTACCATGTAGTTTAATTGGTTACTGAAGAAGTCATCCACTGAATCACAAGCTTTTCTGGGCATTGATTAATTGACGTGCCATAATGTGCAGTCACAATGTTTATCTCTGACGATCACTAATTCTTACATCCTGGGTGTTGGATATGAGGTCTATCTCTGCAACCTACCTTATTACTCAAGTGTATCTGATATATTTCAAGGAAATCTCAAGGTTCATAGTTTCCATTTTCTAAATAAAGTGTATTTTATCTCTAATATGTGAAAGCCCTTTTGAGGGGTTCATTCCCCCTCATGGCCTCACAACAAGGAGAGGTATCCCCACCCTAAAAGGCATGGTTCGTTCCCCGCTCCTGTCCTTGGCATTATCTCAATATTCTCATTGGTGCCTTTTCCCGGCAATATTTTCCCAATCTAAGTTATAGGTTTGGTAACCATTCATATCTATGAATTGTAGTTCCTTCGTGGCTTAAATAAGTTCTCTTACAACTTACTGCGCCACGGGCTCTGATGTGGTTAGCATCCTTGGCTCGTAGGCTCTTAGTGCTTAATGTCTCAGTTCATTACTTATATTCCTACTCATCCGTAGGTCATCCTTATAGGTTCTGGTCCTTTGAACACTATCCACAGTTAGGTTACATATTAACATATTAAATGTAGTGTCGGGTTTCATGGTAAGTTGCTGCATCCTGCTTCCTGCTATGAAAGTCTATTCAGGAGATCTGAGGTTACTTAGTGTCTTTGACAATACTGTTGCTTGTTAGACTTATGTCTTTTAGCAAATAAGGATAAGTTCGTATTAGGCGTTTGCCTTAAGGTATCCAAGTTGGATATCATTCTGTCATCTTATACTTCCATCTCAACGCTCCGTTCAACTTCCGTTGACTATGCCACCCGTTGATGATCAATCATACTTGGGTGTTAATGAGTTAGACGAATAGTATTAGCTGTCATTCATCAGTTTGTTCGGCTCGACTATACCCGCTCTGTGGGGGTAGTCCTCTGAGCTTTCCTCCGTGGGATTCGTATGTCCTTAACCCTTGGTAGGTTATATCTTAAGTTTATTTCTTTTATCTTTGTTTTCTGGGCTTTCCAACACCTTCATTGTAGAATGTTTGTTATTGGTATTTTTAGTGTTCAAACTGAGAGTTTTATCCCATCCCTGTTGGGAGTCGTTCGGTCGACTGCCTTTATTGTATCTCTTGATACATTCCACGTATGTTGTTACTTACGTGGTGTTTTTGCTCGAATTATTGAGCGATCTCTTAGGTTCCTCTTTGAGATCCGGGTTTGGTGTTCTTACCGCACTGTCGGTTGTTGTTGTCGTAGTATGTTGTACTGTTGCTAACATCCATATGGTCTAATATTATGTCCAAGTTCCGCTCCTGGCTGACTGGTGTGTCACCTTATCTCATTTTGGTCAGGCCATCGGGCCTTCCAAGGTCTTATTTTCCTGTTCTTATGGTTTTACAATCCGGTGTTAATATGTGTTACAACTGTAGCGATCTCCTATCTCGCCTTGATGGCTTTTCGTGTGGCTTAACCATGGTAGCACTTGCTATGGCAAGTGCGCCATGCAGGATGGGTTATTGGTACAAGGTACATCGGTAGTGACACTTCCTTCTAATTTCCATGTAATTGGTAGTCCTCAGGACTCCTTCAATAATCTCTTATTTTGGATAACCGACCATCCGGCAGTTTCCTTTTTGTTTGACAGTACTGTCATACATCCGGGCGTTCCTCTTTCTGAGGGAATCCCTTAATATTTCCTTATGTCTTATTCCTCGCTCCTGTCTCCACACATTTTGTTGTGGTTATTAAGTAATAATTCTCTTTTAGGCACTACCTCGTAGTCCTATTTCGGTATACATTTGTATGAATTTCTACCATCGTCCGCATTATGTCGGCCAGGTCTTGTAACCTTCCTCATTGTATGGGGTTTGGAGTTCCCGGTTCTTAACTGGACTTTCCAGTAATCTCAATCCTCGTGCTTTGTATTATCCTACTGTTATGCTCCTTCGGACCACTGTCCGGTACTCATGTCACTTCCCTTTTTCCTTTCTATTGCACCCGTAGTGCTTTCCTCATCATTGGTATTGCGGGTTATTTCGACTGCGTAGCATGTCGACCCATGTTGCCGGTAATTACCGTTCCCTTTTTGATAGAATTCCATAGGTAGCGCCTGTTCCTCTATTGCGCTCCATTAAAAACCTCCAAGTTCTCCATAACTGTTGTACAACAAGTTGTTTCTCGTATTGCTTACTGTTAGCTAACTGCCAGATCGGGTTCCCCCGAGGAAGAGAAGGCTTTCTTCTCTCTGGCATTTGTTCCACATATTCAGGGTTAGGGATGTGGAGGGCGGGTCTAGGTACTATGGATATCCAGTAAACACCGGGAAGTCCTGACTAACGCACCTCTCACTCTATCTCCCAACCCTTAACCCATAACTCAATCTCAACCTCAATATTCTCCTAAGTTCGGTATTTCTTGTCTTCAGAGCGTAACTACGCTCTGATACCACTTTTTGTAACACCCCATCTCGATCCAATCGTGGTTATCACAAACTTATCACCATATATACAAACTCTGCAGCAGATACAAATACATTCCAGGACCTTGCCACGGTCTGACTACAGAATATACCGAACATTAGTACATATTAACGTTAGCCAAATACATATCCTTCTTACAATCCCCTCACATCCTATACATCTTACTAACTCATAATGCCATATGAGTGTACATGCACAACTCGTAGGCCACACTTAACCCGTAACACTTGTACCCCATCTTACTCTCGCGACGGCCGCCTCCTGATGTTCACCTGTGTAGTAAAACAGCCCCCAAAGGGGGTCAGCACGAATGCTGGTACGATCCTCTCATGGCCCCCAAGCTAACGTGGCTACGACGACTAATTGTCGATAGCATGGAGGTTGATTAGATGCACAACATAATAGTAAATGCTGTAAACAACAATCCAAATATGAACAATCAAAGTTCACACACAATGAACGACTTAAATGCGTTCCCTTAATTAGAGAGTTAGTTATTTAACTCCTTAAGTAATGTTCGCTCTTAATCTTAGTCCATCCTTATCTCACCTCAATCTTAATCTTATCTTAATCTTAGAAACAACCATCCTTTAATAGGAGTGATGGTAGCTTATCTTAATCTTAATATTACAAACCATCCTTTAAAAGGAATGGTTGCAACTTATCTTAACCTTACCTTAATCTTAATCTTAACTTATTCTCAGTATACAAACCGTTCCTGGAGGGGAATGGTTGTATCCTAAGTCCAAACCTGGGATGTAGGTGATCCCACTGCACCATCTTAATGCCACCTACCCTGGACGGGAGTCCAGCGTAGCTGGGCCGGCAACCGGCCCTAGGCTACAAGTCCGAAGACAAGTCCTTAATCGGAAGTCGAATCTGCTATAGATACCGACCCCCTTTCTTAGCATGCATGACCGGAGATCGGTCCCGGGTTTCCTCACTCAAGTTCCAGTTAGTAGTTATCTCAAGACCATGTTTGTTGGTTAACCTCTTTCGGTTCATATCGTCCCTTATTAGGGGGTGTTCCTTAGTCTCACTCAATTCCTTACTAAACATTGGTTAGTAAGTTCTCACGGTATGTTTGTTAGTTTTCAAACATCACACAACAATACAAGATATAATATATTCCGGTTGCATGCTTTATCTTGTTTAGTGAGCACACAAAACAAATAGCACACAAGCCGAGGGACACCTCGTTAGCAAGCAGGTCACAAGAGAACTGTACCGTTCACCATTGGTCGTTCGGTTGCTTACTCTCCTCCGGAGCCCAAATTCCCAAGTCCTAAACATTCATTCAGTTTTAGGTTGTTAATCACTTAACTTAATCCAACTTACTTAACTTGCTTAACTTACTTAACCCTTAATGATTCCCACCTAACACCTCTTAAGTCTTACAACCTAATCTTACAACTTAACCTTAAACTTTTAAGTTTATACTTAACTTAAATTATTCCCTTAAGTTCTTAGGGTCCTAATCATTACCACCCTACCAAAGGTATACTTTATTACCTATTACCATCCTTAGAATTCAAAATTTCTTTTTTTTTTTTTTAGGCTCGACCGAACTTCCGACCGACCTTACCTAAGGTCGGTCCATTCCAGAACACTTTACCGTTCGAAAATTCTACCCCGACCGACCTTGCAAGTCCGGTCCCCAAGGTCGGTCCATTCCCGAGAGTTTCCCCGAGGGAAATTTAAGCTCGACCGAACTTGCCAAGTCCGGTCCCATGTTCGGTCGATTCCAGAGACTTAATACCGTACAAAATACATGCCCGACCGACCTTGCAAGTCCGGTCCCAAGGTCGGTCCATTCCATAGACTTTCTCCGGTAGTGTAATTTGAGCTCGACCGACCTTGCAAGTCCGGTCCCCAAGGTCGGTCGGCTCCAGAACCTTATTCCTAAATTCCCATGTGACTCCAAACTTCTCCACAAGTTCCCCCATGTGTCCTAATACCATTTAGGCACTTAAACTCACCTTAGAACTTCCTCCAAACTCTCAAAACAACTTCAAAGATCTTCTTAACATTTACTAAATTCTTGCTAAAACTCCTAACACTTGTTAGTTAATTCCTTATCTTTCCAACATGTGCATTTTATCTAAAACTTCAACTAACCAAAGTGTTTCTTTCCTACCCACATAGCTCCTCCTTAACATCACTACATTACATCTTTGCTTTGCTCAATTTCTCACCATTCTCATGACCTTGCGCTCTTATACATTCCTAGTCAATACACCACATCCCCCTTCAATCTTCACTCCCATCACCTAAGTCCACTCGTTACCATCTAAACTAAAACCTTATTGTTCCACTACTAGCATCATCACTTCTTTAGACAAGCTTCATAAGACTTTCATTGATATGTTTCCAAGTTCATACCTAAATCACCTTAAGCATTATACACCTTCTCCTTAAAACTTATGCGCAAGTCTTACCATTCCTAATATCATGACTTTGGTGTGTTCAATGCACCCATCTACACTCTAATTTCCTCATAGACCATCCTAGGTCATTCTAAACCTCAAGAACTCCTTAGTTCACTAATTTCCACTCAAATTCCTCATAATGACTCCTAGTAAATCCTAGGTCATATTGATTCACCACCATCACCTAAACACTTATTTTCTACTCAAATTTCGCCATAGCACCTCTAGCATCATATCATGCCCAAACACATTATTTTTCCTCATTTAACCATCTCACACACATCAAGTTCTTTCTCATCATATCTCATCACCCAAACCAACTCATTCACAACAAACTCAATATATTGCAATAATCTTAAATTGCATAGCACCAAGGCTCTTAAATGACATGGCTCTTAGGCCCTTAAATAACTTAAACTTAAACACTGAATTTCCCACATATAAAAGCTTTCAACCTGCAAATACACCCATCAATCTCATAGTAGTTATAATGCTCTTAAAACTCCTCTTAAACTTATATTACTAACTCATTCCCATTGGCTCCTTAGTCACAAGTTCACAAGCTTATTTAAGTTCTTTTTCTTAGGTTATATAACCCATTACACAATGTAAGCTCTAAGCCACATTGGTATCCACCTAAACTCATCCCTTAAAACTTAAACCACCATTAGGTAAGTAATTTACCTTGTTTTCTCAAGCTTATTTTATCTTTCTCCTTAGACCTTCTTCTTGAATGATATCGGCCACCACTTAAACTTCCTTTGCCAATGTTCTAACCAATATTCAATGACTCACATGAGTACTAAACAATACACTAACCTCAAGGAATGAAACCCTAGGTTAGAAATGTGTTCTAAGGCATAAAAGTGGATGATTACCTTTGAAGTCTCAAGATAGACTTTGGCATTGAATGAAATAGGACCTCCACTAGTCCTTGGTGAATAAATCAAGCTAGAACAAGGCCCCATGAGTAGTAATTTTCGGCCATGTAAGGAAGTGATGGAAAGTTGGTTTTTCTTACATTTTCTTTACCTAAGAGAATGGAGAAGCTAATGAGCTCTTCAAACTTGATTTTCCTCCATCAATGGAGTTTTCTCATGGCACCAAAATGGAGCTTTGAAGGATTTGAAAAGATAGAAAGATAGGTCCTGGCCTAACTAATAGAAATATGTGTTTAGTTTTTGATTTGGAGCAAAGATGAACACTTGGTGAGCAATTGAAGGTGGAGCACCCATGGATGGAGCTCTCTCTTTGGAGCAAGAGAAGAGAAGAAGAAATCATGGAAGGAAGGAGAAATGAAGAGAGAGAAGAAGAAAGGTAGCTTTAATGAAGATATTTTGCTTTTTAAAGCAAATAGTAACTTCTTACTTTATCCTCTTCTTTATAACATTATTTGACTACTCATGGTGACTCATCCTCCCTTAGAAAACCGGCCCCCTATTAATTTAGGCAAGTCTTGGTCTTGTTTGACCAACTAATTAGACTTAAGTGATTAAAGACTAAACTAATCACTATTTGGCACTATTCACTAATTAGTGCACATATTTCTGAAATTTTTGATTTCCCATTGATTTTGGCTTCCTAATGTGATACTAATTAGTACACATGTTGATTAAAGATTAATGATGGACATTTAGCCACTCAAAACTCAATTCTAAGACAATTTCTCAAAAATGTGCTTTAAGACTTCTTAAAGCACATTTGGTGTTTTAACTTGTTTTCAAGCTTGGTTTTCTTTGGTAATTGGTTTAAAACCATTAGAATATACTAAGGTCTTATCATGATATTTGGGTACTCACCCAAGTCTCTCCAAGCTTAGAGCACATTTTGCCCTAATTGCCCTTAAGGCATTTTCTTACGTTTTCCTTGGTTTAAATTGTCTACCAATCTTTCTAAGGCATATTTTAGCTCTTACTACATCATGATTTGATGTTTACTTAGCATACTTAGGTTGGGGTATTTCATATTGTATACAAAACCAAATTTCAACCCCCCTGGAGTAGTCTCTAAGGCAACATGTCACAAAGGCAAAATGGTCAAAAATGCACCAATACAGGATTTTCCAAGGACATCTCGGGATTTTCTATTTTCATAGACTTGTCATTATATCCAAACACTTCAAAAATATCATAGTCATTATGAAAGGTATTTCATGATTTTCTGATAATATTATCGGAAATTAAGCTTTTAATAAGCTAGTTTCTTTAATAATTAACACATGAAATAACCTCAAAATAGAAATAAAGGGTTTCAAAATTAAAAAAAATTGTCACATGGTTAGCATGACTACACAGTTCATAAACCTGAAATTATTTTATTTGGAACCTTATCCCAAAATTTTAAAAGAGAAATTCAATAT